>JAMKFB010000308.1:987500-1070000 GCA_036247105.1 Cirrhinus mrigala
AAAGAGAGAGAGACATTCCACAGGGAAGGAAAGAGAAAAAAACACCGGAATAAAAGAATGAAAAAACAGGAAGGCAGATTTTACAGGTGAGCACCGCTGAAGACAGACGGACGGATGGATAAACATACAGATAAAGGCCGTTTCTGAGCAGTCTGGCAGCTCTTCCTCTTGAAAAGTGATTTATTTCAACAAATATGTGTAGGATATAAGATTTAAGTACCATAAGATTGATAAGATGCAAACAAAATTTCTAAAAAATGAACTGAAATTACAACGAAAACAGAAAATCTAAAAATAAAAACACTTTATAATAAGGTTCCATTCATATAGCTAACATGAACAAACAATACATTTATTATACTTTTTATTAATCTTTGTTAATGTTAGTTAATAAAAATACAGTCATTCATTGTTAGTTTGTGTTAGTTCATGGTGCATTAACTAATGTTAACAAACACAACTTGTGATTTTAATAATGCATTAGTAAATGCTGAAATTAACATTAACTTAATAAATGCTGTAGAAGTATTGTTTATTCTTAGTTCATGTTAATTAATGTAGTGAACCTTACTATAAAGTGTTACCACTAATTTAAAATATTAATAGTATCTCAGTGATACTAAAAGAACACTGATCACAACCATTATAGTTCCTGATAACTAATAAACCTCCAACTCAATGTGTGCTGCTACCAGTGTTGGAGAAAATTACTTTTAGGAGTAATGCATTACTAATTACGTTACTTAGTTACTTTTTATGAAAAGTAATGTGTTACGTAGAGTTACGTACAGCAGAATGCAGAAGATGAAACTTCGACACTCTTTAGCAATAAAAACAAAGAACAAAGTTCGTTTATCTTGAGTAATTTTTGCTTAATCATAAAAAATGGGATTAAATAGATAAAAGATATTTACATTATTTAACATATTTAATTATTGCAGGTTCGCATCATAAAACTGAATCAGTTTTTTTTGTGAGTGAGATGAATTAATGCATGTTCACATTTATTCCAGAACTAAAGCAACACTAAAGTAACAGCTTACTCAAGATTGAGATTTCTCTCAACATACGGACAGGAGAGCTTTCAATCAATAAACAAAAAAAGAAAGAAACTGGTGTTACTTATTTGAAAAAGTAACTCAGATATTTTCATGTAAATATAAAAAGCAACGTGTTACTTTACTAGTTACCTGATAAAATCTGATTATGTACCTCGTGTTACCCCCAACACTGGCTACTACTTGGTGTGTTTTCTTTTTTCTTTTTCTTTTGAATAACTCTAGAAACATATAAATAAAAAATAATAATTATACAATAAAAACTTTAGACTAGTCCACAACATATTGTGTGTTTTACTTTTGTAACATTCTAGGGACTAAAATTAAATTAGTGAAACCAAGCCAAAAATATTATATATTTTTGCTCTTTTGTCACAAGATTTTGAATTTGACAGATTATGTGAACAAAATAAAGGTTTTAATGAAATTCTCAGTGTTTTACTCTTTTACACTTAAGTTTAAATCGATTTCATCCAACATATAATGATGATTAATACATTTGATTAGAATAATGTTATGATTATTTAACGAGTTCTAGTTCTAACCTTTGGATTTCCACATACAAATGAAACATTTGATCATGTTTTCTAATTATTTATTTTTTTTAAATACAACAGCAAAGCTTTGTTTGTGCCATGTTTTGTCATTCATTTAAAAATAATATAATTTCAATATACTCTATATAGTATTTGAACCGAAAAATTTCTTTCTTCTTTCTTTTTTAAGCACATATAAAAACAACCATGAGTTGACCAAAGTGGTGTATAAATTTACCTTAAGGGCATTAAAAAATAAATTCAGAAACAATTTTGCAAACAATGCTATAAAATATTTGAATCGCTCATTTGACTCATCATCATCCGTTCAAATAATCAATCACTCCATAGATGACTGGATAATCCCAGAAGTGATAAATGCTTTTTCAAAGATAAAAGCTATTTAACTTCAGATGTCAAAAATAAAAGAAGCAAGATTTAACAACCCCATTGATGTGCTCATCACATTTCAGGACAGAAACATCAAAAACCTACATTTATTTTTTCACACAGTGTTGACATATTGGCCAAATTGGTCAAGATCTTAATTACTGATCATCAGTCAGTCCAAACAGTGAGTATTATGCTAATATTCAGCTGTTTGGGTGTTTCTGGCATGAGATGCAGTGTCACTGTGTTGTTGTCCAGTTGGTGGCGCTCTCTATGAGCGACGCTGGCGGTCAGAGCTCCATGACTGACAGAGATTCCTCCACGCTGACATCAGAGGTCACGACCTCTAGGGTTAACCAACCCGACCCCGACAGCTGTTAACCAATGAATCTGAGCTTAACTGACCAACGTGAGCGTGTGTGTATGACTTTAGCATTACTGATAGTTTTGAATATGGAATATTTTGTATTACATTCTATTTTTGTATTTTTCTCATATTTAAACTTTTTCACTTTAATTTTAGTTCACGTTTTAAAATGTTTTTGTCATTTTTATATACATTTCTACGCATTTTTGTTGCGTTTTATTTATTGGTTTAGTGTGGTTTAGTTACTTAGTTTAGTACATCGAGTTAAACTAAATAAAACTTTTTGAAAATTTTATCTTGGCAGCTTGCTGAAATAAAATAAGCTTAGGTTTTCTTTTATTTCAGTTAATGTTTTTTATTTCAAGTAATGAAAATGTTTTTATGGTTTTACTTAACTATAATAACATTGGTGTTACAGACCTGCTGAAGAGGAAACGGAGATTTTGATGGAAACCATGAGATGCGTGTGTGTGGGTGTGTGTGTGTGTGTGTGTGTGTGTGTGTGTGTGTGTGTGTGGGTGTGTGTTTGCTGCTTTGCGTGACTCTGTCAGATCTGTTTAAGTGAAATGTGTGTGATTGATTCTGACACGCTCCAGAAACACACACACACACACACGGTGGGTGTGAAACTGAAGGGGTTCATAGGGAGTCGAGGTCAGAGGTCAAGTGGGGAGTGAGGAGAATGGAATCTCACACACACACACACACACACACACACACACACACACACACACACACACACAGTCACGGTTCAAACAGTCTCTCGTCATGTCAAACACGACTTTGTGGTTTCAGCATGAGTTTTCAATTAGCGCTGCAAGCCTCCATGTGTCTCTCTGCCTGCCTGTCTGTCTGATCTTTCCATACGCTCATCCGTTTACATTCAAACACACACACACACACACACACACACACTATGTGGATTGAATGGGATGTTTTAAGTAGGAGTTTCTTCCGCAGACTTATCTTTGCTGTTTTTCAAAGTGTTGATTTTTGTCAAATTGCATGGAAAGCAGTGAGGCTCTAAAGGGGGAGTCTGTAGCACCACAACACATCTGTGCAGCCTCTGAAACACATCTACATGTTGAAATTTTGCATGCACATTCATTAGCCTAAATGAGAAACATTCACCAACTTCACGTAGAAATCAATAGCTTAACCCCTTATCTCAAGCAGTTTTAAAATCGAGTGTAGCTGAATTTGACCTGCAACACAAAAGTTGTAAAAGTCTGTACATCCTTTCCAAAACACATCTATATGTTGAAACCCTGCATGAACATTCATGAGCCACAAATAAAAAAAAATCCACCAAATTTCAAGTGGAAATAAACAGTGTAACTCCTTATCTCAAGCAATTTTACAATTGATTGTAGCTGTATTTGACCTGCAATACAAAAGTCGTAGCAAAACTCTCTAAATCCTTTCCAAAACACTTCTATATGCTAAAACTCCGCATGAACATTCATGAGGCCCAATCAAAAAAATCCACCAAATTTCAAGTTGAAATAAATAGTTTAAAGGGGTCATCGGATGCCCATTTTCCACAAGTTGATATGATTCTTTAGAGTCTTAATGAAACGTCTATAATATACTTTAGTTAAAAATTCTCAATGGTTTTGTAAAACAACACCCTTTTTACCTTGTCAAAATCAGCTCTGCAAAAATCATCTCATTCTAAGAGGTTGTTCCTTTAAATGCAAATGAGCTCTGCTCGCCCCGCCCCTCTCTTCTCTCTCTGGAGTGACGAGCCTGTTTACTTTAGCCGCATTTAGCTGCGTTTAGCTGCTAAACTTGCTAACTAGCACATTATAAAGGTGATTGCAGAGATTCATAAAAAAAACGCTTATACTCACTTATGCTGTAAGTGAAGCTGGATCACGAATGATTTGCGTGAACATAGACGGATATATGTAGATCGGGAGGCGCATTCCCTTCACAAACAAACGTAATCCACTGCATCTTCAGCGGCTCAGATGTCGGGAGTAAATGACGACCACTACGTTCATTATTACATCCAGCAACACAACACCTCAATCACTCAATCGGAGATATTCTTGTCTAACTTACATCCCTGCTCCGGCATCAAAACATGGAAGGTTACTGGACTGTGACAGCTGATCTGAGGTAAGAGCTCATGTCAATCAACTATGGTGGGAGTGTCCTCTGCTGGTGTGACGCCACAACGACAGGCATCTGAGAACGGCTTGATCTGAAAGAGGGAATATTATTTTTACAGATCAATTGAAAACCACTGCATGGATTTTTATCATTATAGGGTAGATTTGTACATACACTGACAACAGACATTAATGTTCAAACAACATGAAAAAGTGAACTTTGCATCCGATGACCCCTTTAACCCCTTAAGTGTAGCTGAATTTGACCTGCAACACAAAAGTTGTAAAAGTCTGTACATCCTTTCCAAAACACATCTATATGTTGAAACTCTGCATGAACATTCATGAGCCCAAATGAAAAATATCCACCAAATTTCAAGTGGAAATAAACAGTTTAACCCATGTTCCAAGCACATGCATGTGTTCTTAAATAACAGATGTGAATTTGATTATTATAAGCCCAGATCATCTGAAAGATCTTCATCACAGATGGGATGGTCCGCGCGAACGCGAGTCTCTGAAACACACAAACACATTAAAATCCTCTCAAACTCAAACACTACCTCAGCTTTGTTTCTCTCGGACTCTATAATATAAACCCCAAGCGCCAGAACATCCGACCGATATTAAAATATCATCTGAGAACATAAACACTCACGCAGACACTGTAACCGAATCGCTCGGCATGATGGGAGGTTTGCTGTTTGTCACGCAGCTGCGCAGAGATCACGCCCGCCACTTTAAATTCCTCATCCGTCCCATTCATAATTAAGACTGAAAGCAGCAGCAATGTCGTCAAACGCGGTTTAGTCGAGCCGTCGTTCGACTTCAGTTCCAGTTCCTCCTGACATCACTGGATCTGCTGCTGTAAAAACAGTCTGTCAGTCAAAAACACTTCTGGAGCCGATGACTGTGCTGGGAACGAGCGGCGACTGAGGCAGAGCCCTGAACCGAACACTGAAAGCCCTTCGAACCCTCCGCTTGTGTTCAGTCTGGGCGCCCCGCTGGTGTTTGCTGGTCAAACTGACCCACATTGGTTTTCTTGCAATTTGGCAAAAACTGACACTTTAAAAATATGTAAGAAATGTAATCACTTCCATCTGTTTCTATTGTTATTTCTATTATGTTTGGGGTTAATCTGACCCACGTATTAGGTGGGTCCGATTAAGTTTGTTGCTTATAAAATGACATGAAAACCAATTTGATCACAACACAATCAATGGAAGCAAAATCCGTGTCATCTATGTGTCGAAACTCTGCATGGACATTCATGAGCCTAAAGGAAATATTCACCAAATTAAAAGTAGAAATAACTAGTTTAACCCATATTTCAAGCAGTCAAATTGACCCATGACAAAATAGATGCTGCAGCTGCGATGTCAAACCCAGAAGACTAATTCACCACTGGTTCCTTCGAGACTTCATAAGGGTTTTTATAAGGAGGTTTTTTAATTTATGAGTAAAATAAGGTCTGTGGTAAACATAACTTTACAATACTTAGTCGTTTTGATCTGCAAAGATCAAAATCACACAAACCCATACTGAAAACATACTGAAGCAGTTGTGAAGCAAGAATGTATGTTTTTAATAAACAGCATCATGTGAATGTTTGCGGTGTGAGTGAGTTCATGCTGTACAACCAAGTGTCTAAGTATCATGAAGTTGTTTACCACAGATCTTATTTGACTCATGAATTGATAAAAAAAAAAAAAACATTCATAGGAAAATCCAAAGAGAACCCATGGTGAGTTAGTCATCTGGGTTTGGTGTCTGTTGGTTTTAAATTAGTCATGAAATAAAAATTCACTCTGTTTTTTTATTGTGAACGATTCATCTGTTTTGCGCTGGTGCGGTTTTATTCAGAATGTCATAATCAGATCTTCCTTCTGTGACGTGTGCAGGATTCCTCCAATCACATCTCAACATCCAATTAACAACTGATTCACAGAAGTCCCTCCCACTCTACATATTTTCTCTTGCCAATAATCCGTTGATCTCAGATGTATATCGTAATTCAGAAGAAAAGATCTGATGCTGCTTCCAATTCATCACGACTAAAAATCATAGACAGTCCTGAACAACTCTCTAGAAGTTCTCTAGAAGACACACACACACACACATCACTTATCAGACCTGTACAAACACACACACAGAAAGCAGTTTTAAGTTGCACTTCTAAACAAATTCTAGAAATTGTCCCATTGGCACTTTACTAGACATGTCCTTTAGAGAATTTTCTGAATCAAACCATTGTCTGGATCTTTCATTCTGTCATGATTTGCATGTTTCGGTGAACTGATGAGTGTTAGTACAGATACCTGTGCACTGAACCGAGTCTCGATGGCAGCAGATCTCCAACGACATAATGAACCATGAGCAGATCCTGCAGAGCAGAAGAACAGACGGCACTGAACATCTGACAAACACCACATCACTGATTCATGAGCACTGAACAAAACACACCACACAACTGAATCACTCTCAGTGAATCAACTCAACACACTTCACCTGTTTGCTGTTCATTTGCTCTTTTTACATTGACTATCACTCTATATAGACTAAAACAATCAGATACAACAATAATGTCTCAAATATCCATTACAATATATACTGATAATGTAAGATTGATTCAGTGGTATGAGATGACTGGATGATTTCAGCTGATTTCCTGTTGAACTGCAGCTCAAACTATTTCAAATATAGTGAATTAAGCTACAAACTCCATCATAATGCACAATGTTTCATCTAACGTGTATTTTGAGCTGAAGCTCGTCATATTAATGCAGTGTTTCACTAGTTAGCAGTAAACCGGTTACCTCACCTCAATAGGGAGCAGATTTGTGTTGGATGTTTTCTTTGGAATGGAAATAAGGATATTTTATTTGTAAACATCATACTTGTTTCGCTTATTTCAGTTAATGTCATCAAACTAGCGAGCTAAGCCAGTATTGGTACTGACAGTATCGTGTAAACATGACTGAAGACGCGAAAACACACCAAGCGAATCAGTTGAGTGAGTCATTTACGCTGGAACCGCTCCGATTGATTCAAACTCGTGACTCCGATCATTCAGCTCAAGCGATTCACTAGCAGAAAAAACAGCTAAAAAATCGACATGGCTTGTAAAGGTTTTAAAAAGCACGTAGCATCATTTAATTTAGATCGGAACTTAAAAACGGGTTCACGAATCATTTCATTCGGATCGCAACTTCAGAGCGGGTTCGCGAATCATTTGATTCGGATCGCAACTTCAGAGCCGGTTCACGAATCATTTCATTCCTATCGCAACTTCAGAGCCGGTTCGCGAATCATTTGATTCGGATCGCAACTTCAGAGCCGGTTCACGAATCATTTCATTCGGATCGCAACTTCAGAGCCGGTTCGCGAATCATTTGATTCGGATCGCAACTTCAGAGCCGGTTCGCGAATCATTTCATTCGGATCGCAACTTCAGAGCCGGTTCGCGAATCATTTCATTCGGATCGCGAATCATTTGTTTCGGATCGCAACTTCAGAGCCGGTTCGCGAATCATTTGATTCGGATCGCAACTTCAGAGCCGGTTCGCGAATCATTTCATTCGGATCGCAACCTCAGAGCCGGTTCGCGAATCATTTCACTCATGCCTTAGAATTGAGGTTTGGAAAGTTTCAATGTCTTTGATCTCTAGATCAAATAAAGTATATTTTTGTTTATGTATGTGAAACTATAGCAGGAAACACAAATGAAGCTATATTATATTCTTATTTGAGTAGTCAAACAATCCAAAGAAAACATAGAAAGAAGGAACAGAAAGAAAAGTCACTTACTAAATGAGATCAGATGAACATGAATCAATCTGAACAAAATGTCTCTGTGTGGTTCATTTCCAAAACAAACGAATGAATCTTCCTCACAGGAGACAAAAACAGCAACTCTCTTCAGTGTCTGACGTTTAGAGCTGCAGACACAGAATAAAAACTACTTATAAGCAGCATTTTTCCTGTGGTGCCTCTCATGAATTTTTAATTTTCATTGTTTGACAAGCTACAATAAAGGTGAGTAAATAAAAAAATAAAGTTTATTACTTATTACATGAAAACCAATGGGAATCAGTTTGACCACAACACAACTGATGGAACATCGATTAAAATCTGTACAGGCTTTCCAAAAAACACATCTGTGTTGAAACTCTGCATGCACATTCATGAACCTAAATGAGAAACATTCATCAAATTTCCAAAAGAAATGAATGTTTCGAGCATTTAAAAAACAAATTGAAAGTTAAACTGACCTGTAAAACTGGTCAAATTGATTCCCTCAAGACTATCCTATGGGTTTTATAATAGGATTTTTAATTTATGAGTAAAACAAGGTCTGTGGTAAACAAAACTCGACAGAACTGTGTTCTAAATGCATATTATTGATCTCATTGTGAACGATTCAGAATGTCATCACTGGATCTTCTTCTCTCTGTGACGTGTGCAGGATTCCTCCAATCATTCAGTGCTCATAAGCTCCGCCCCTCAAGCTGATGCTCATCTGCATACACCACACCCACATCTCAACATCCAGCCATTCAGTTCTGCTCTTCGTGTTTTCTTCGTCAATAATCCGTTACTCTCAGATGTCTGTCACAATGCAGAAGAAAAGATCTGAAGCTACTTTAAGGTCCTGAACGTCTCTGTATTGTCTGATTCACACCAACTCTGAGATTCAGTTCTCTAGAAGAGACACACACACACACACACACACACACACACACACACACACACACACACACACTCTCTTACTCACTCTCTTTCTGCACTTCTACAGTTAAAAATGAGCAGGCATGGTTTTGAAAAATGTGACCTAAATTGTTCTGTTTACTGCTGATGGTTAACAGTGAAGGAACCCAGTGTTTTGAATGCTAGTCGTCTTTAGGAAGCTGTGATGAAGCTGATTGGTCAGTAAAACAGACACAAACACACTGGAGCAGCTCTGGTGGGAGGGGCCAGTGCAGATCTTTAATGTGATTGGTCACACGGATTACACTCGGTTTGATTGACAGCTCCCACGGTACTTTTGCTAAACAAACATCCGTTCATTATTTGTGCTGTTTTGATACGTACAAAATAATAATTACAAAATAATCTCACTTTATAATAATAATTATAATGAATCTTCAATGTGAAGATCCAATTAAGCTCCCAGAATGCAGCGGCGTCGCCACGGCAACAGTAACACGTCATCCTCTAATGTCCGTGCGGAAGCGTGCGACGTAACGCCGTCCGTCCGTCCGTCTCTTCGAGAGACGCTCCTGAGACGTCAGTCTGAATGAACCGAGAATAAACGTCTGTCAGTCTCTCTCCTGAATGCTGGGCTCTGATTGGCTGGTTCTATAATAGTCCACAGTGATTGGTCGATCGGTCTGATCCGTAAGAGCTCGTAGCAGAAGCAGGGAATGCTGGGAAGTGTCAGTATCGCAGGGAGCCGCTGTGAACACGCAGAGTTTGGACGCTGGAGAGAATCTTCTTCTGGTGTCCCGCTAAAGTCACGCCGATCCGCAGAAGATCCCTGAACAAACCACAACAGCACCATTAACCCACACATATTATGTGATGTATTTGAACACATTTTTCCAATCCTTTGGAGTTTGTAAATCAAATCATACATTTTGAACACTTATTTTTTCATTAAAAACAAAAGTTTGGACATTTAACTGCTCTTGTTATTTTTTATAAGTGCATGAAAATTGATACACAAATGTGACTCTGGTGCACAAAACCAGTCGTGAGTATACATGGGTATATTTGTATCAATAGCCAACAATACACTGTATGGGACAAAATGATCAATTTTTCTTTTATGCCAAAAATCATTAGGATATTCAGTAAAGATCATGTTCCATTAAGATATTTTGTAAATATCAAAACTTAATTTTTACTAATGTTATTTAGTCATATGCATTGCTAACAACTTCATTTGAACAACTTTAAAGATGATTTTTTTCAATATTTAGATTTTTTTGCACCCTCAGATTCCAGATATTCAAATAGTTGTATCTCGGCCAAATATTTCCTATCATAACAAACCATACAGCAATGGAAAGATTATTTATTCAATTTCCAAAAATTGGAAATTGGTATGACTGGTTTTGTGGTCCAGGGTCACATTTTTCATTATTTTTCATTACTACATTACTGCAGTTACTGCAATCACTTTTGTTAAGATTGTGATTAGATTTTGTTTTTATATTTTAAGATTCCATTTAATATTTAGTTAAAGTTTTCTGCTTTTGTCACATTTGTTTTTATCATTTTGTTTAGTCTATTTAAATTTTAGTTAATATTTCAATTTAGTTTTCAGTTTTGCATTTTGTTTTCATTATAATTTTATTTAGCGTTTTAGTAATTTTGTTGTTTTTGTCATTTTTATCAGTTTTGTGTTTTTAATGTCTATAGTTTTACTGATATTTTGAATTAGTTCTTATTTTCATATTTGGTTTTAATTGTAATTTCAGTTAAAGTTTTAGTAATGTAGTTTGTTATTTTTATTTGTTCTTGATGTTTTAAAATAGATTTATGTAGTTTAATTAATATTTTTAATATTTAATTTTATATTTTAATATTTTTTAAGTTTATTTAGATGTTTTTGCAATTTTAATTAGTTTTTGTTTTTTTAAAATATCTATGCAGTTTTATTAATAATCTGAATTTGTTTTTATTTTTATATTTTGTTTTCATTTTCATTTTAGGTAAAGCTATGGTCATTTTGTTGTGTGTTTTTATCATTTTATTAGTCCGATATTTTATTATTGTCATTTTTAATTTTTTTAAACAGTTTTTATTAACGTTTAGATTTTAGTTTTAGTTACTGTAGTACATCAGCTGTAAATGCTGGTTGAACTATGTTTTTTTCTTTTTTTTTTTTTTTTAGATCAGATGAGAACAAAACTTGATCTGAGTTGATCTGAATAATGACTATTGTCGACTAAAACTGAATTAGTTTCATAATTGATTAATTTTGCAGCACAACACTGATCTTTTTCTGTTTATTACTGTGAATTAACGACAACAAATTCCTTGTGTGTTTGCGCACATAGGCTAATTCTGATTCTGTATAAATCTGACTTGACTTCACGTCTCTGGTGTCGTGTGTGTCACGTGTGTGTTTTGTGTGTGTTACTCACTCAGTGGAGATGTGCGAGATGAGCTCGATGGAGGTGAATCCGGCCTGCAGGAAGTTGTCTTCGTATCGCTCCATCTTGATTGCCCGGAGCCAGTCGCCCACCGAGCTGCAGTGAGAGAGCGCCGGTGGAGGACGCTGGTCCAGCAGAGGATGAGACGGCCTGAGAGACACAGAGACACACACGTCAATCACAAAAGATTTCTACTTCAAACGAATGCTGTTCTTCTGAACTTCCTATTCATCTGTGAATCCAGAAACATAAAAAGCATCACAGTTTCCACAAAAATATTGTTCAGCAATATTGTTCAATAAATTACATTTGAACAGATATTCACATAGAAAACAGCTGTTTTAAACGGTAATAATATTTCACATTTTTACTGTATTTTTGATCAAACAAATGCAGCCTCGTTGAGCAGAAGAGACGTCTTTTAATGATGGTGTGTGTTTGTTGTGTGGGTGTGCTTGTTTACACCGCGTGTGAATGTAAGGAAGGTGTTGTGTGAGTGCGGATGTTTCATAGATGGCTGGAATATTTCAGCGACTGTCATCCGTTCACATCTGGAATGGAAAGTGCAGGATGCAGCAGTGAAGGTGATCGACTTCCACTTCAGCCTCCCACCCCAACACTTCCTGTTTCTCACACGCACACACACACACGCACACACACACCCGTGTTTTAGCGTGGCGGCACTGACCCGTCAGGGATGCGTCCCGTGATCTTGAGCGAGGCCGGGTTTCGTATCAGTCGGTCGAGCGCGGAGACGATGGCGCAGAAGCGCGGGCGGGACGATCTCTCCTTCTGCCAGCAGTCCAGCATGAGCTGGTGCAGAGACGCAGGGCATTCTGGGGGAGGAGGGAGGCGGTAGTCCTGCTCGATGGCGTTGATCACCTGCGCGCAAACACGCGTCATTTAACAGCTCAGAGCGCACTCGCTCGCTCTCTAGACGTCAGACTATAAAGGCTTTGTCTCACTCACGTCCTGGTTGCTCATGTCCCAGTAGGGTCTCTCCCCGAACGACATCACCTCCCACATCACGATGCCGTAGCTCCAGACGTCCGACGCCGACGTGAACTTGCGGAAGGCGATGGCTTCGGGAGCCGTCCAGCGGATCGGGATCTTCCCGCCCTGAGACGCAGACCCAAATTACGAACGTTACAAACGCCGACGATCAACATCTCGTTTAATAATCGTGTGCCAGAATTTGGCAGGACAGAAAAAACACCATAAAAACTAGATAAAAAAAGTTTGTCAAGACAAACCTGAGGAAGCCTAGCCTGAAAGTTTAAAGCAGCTGTAAAAGCTTGAAGCTAGCATGATTAGCATGTAGTTAGCATGTTTCTAACGATTTTTCTAGCATGATTAACGTGTTATTAGCATGTTGCTAGCATGATTCTAGTCGTTAGGCTTGGCCAGTGAGACAGACAGATGAGCTGGGCTGAGTTTGTGGTTGTAGTTTGAAAGCTCTAGGAGGAGCAGCGTTCAGAAATTTTAGTTTTATTACAATAATAATAAGCAGCAGCAGCTTAAATATCAGATCAGCAGGTTGGTTTTCTCAACCTAATAAAGGTTTCTGCATTTGTAAAAGATTTCTGCAACGCTTCAGACGATCAGAATGTGTACTGAAGGGTTTGTCAGCAGCAGATCCTCACCAGCGAGCTGGTGTACGTGGGGTCGGACGAGTTCTCCGTCAGGAATCGCGACAGGCCGAAGTCGGACACCTTACACACCAGGTTGCTGTTGACCAGGATGTTGCGCGCCGCCAGGTCCCGGTGAACGTAACTCATCTCCGACAGGTACTTCATACCGGACGCGATCCCGCGCAGCATCCCCACCAGCTGGATGGGCGTGAACTGACCGTCGTTCAGCTGCACACAGACAGAGATCAGAGAGAGTTTACTCAAAACCCACCCAAAAGGAATGAAAACCAGACACATTTTCCTCTTGTCCAAGCACAAGTCTCTAACGCTCATCAAGGCTGCATTTATTTGATCAAAAATACAGAAAAAAAATATATTGTGAATTATTATGATGCAAGCGACGTTCTTCTATTTTAATATACATTAAAAGTCTATTTTTATTCCTGTGATGCACAGCTGAATTTTCAGCATCATTACTCCAGTCTTCAGTGTCACATGATCCTTCAGAAATCATTCTAATATGCTGATTCATTATCAGTGCTGGAAACAGTTGTGTTACTTCATTTTTTTTATAACCTGTGATACTTTTTTTTTTTCATGATTCTTTGATTTTTTGATGAATAAAAAGTTAAAAAGAACAGCATTTATTTAAAATAGACATCTTTCCCAACAATATACACTACTGTTCAAAAGATTGGGGTCAGTACATTTTTATTTGTTCTTTTTTTTTTAAAGAAATAAATACTTTTATTCACCAAGGATGTGTTAAATTGATAAAAAGTGA
Source organism: Cirrhinus mrigala (assembly GCA_036247105.1). Taxonomy (NCBI): domain Eukaryota; kingdom Metazoa; phylum Chordata; class Actinopteri; order Cypriniformes; family Cyprinidae; genus Cirrhinus; species Cirrhinus mrigala. The sequence goes on from JAMKFB010000308.1 coordinate 1,001,544, forward strand.
TAGCATAGATTTACATTGTAAGAAAAGATTTATATTTTGAATAAATGCTGTTCTTTTTAACTTGTTGTTCATCAAAGAATCCTGAAAAAAAAAAAAAAAAAAAAAAAAAATCACAGGTTGCAAAAAAATATTTGTCAGCACAATTGTTTCCAACATTGATAATTCTAATAATAAATCAGCATATTAGAATGATTTCTGAAGGATCATGTGACACTGAAGACTGGAGTAACAGCTGATAAAAATTCAGCTTTGATCACAGAAAAAAAAAAAAAAATTTAAGCATATTAAAATAAAAAAACATTATCTTATATTGTAATAACATTTGGCAGTATTATTATTTTCTTCTGTATTTTTGATCAAATAAATGCAGCCTTGATGAGCATAAGAGACGTCTTTAAAAAAACATTACAAGTCTTACTGATCCCAAACTTTTGAACAGTAGTATATATATATATCTTTCATAAATTCTTTTCCTAAAATTCTGTTTTCCATTTATTTATTTTGTGTTTTATGATTCAATACAAATGTATCATGAAAAAAATCCTGCCTAAATACTTCAACAATTAATTTACAACAAAATTTTTTTTTTTTTTGTCAAATAAGATTTTGCACAACAAAACTGTATGTTTGATATTAAAACAATTTGTAATTTGTTTTTTCCGTTCTTAAGTTGCCAGATATATATATTTCAAGTATAATACGCATTAGCAAAAGAATCTATTTTCATTTTTATTTGTCTATAGATACCCTCTAGGCAGCAGCAGTACATTATAAAAGTAGCCCAAAAAAAAGCAGTCTGTGACTCTGTAATTTTTCCCATGACTGCATTTTCAAAACAGCCCAACTGTGTGGGGCTAAAACCACAACCCTGGCAACACATCAGACGGACAGACATTCAGGTACCGACCCTCAGAAAGGAGTCCAGCGCGCCGTTCTCCATGTACTCGGTCAGAATCATGACGGGACAGGAAGCCGTGATCACTCCTTCCAGGTGAATGATGTTGGGATGCTGGAACTGCCCCATGATCGACGCCTCAGACAGGAAGTCCCGCCTCTGCTTGTCCGTGTAGCCGCCCTTCAGGGTCTTGATGGCCACGTAGTTCTCTTTCTTCCCGGGAACCTTGAGCCGGCCGCGACACACCTCGCCGAACTCACCTGCGCGCACAGATCACACATGAAGACTATCGGATTCGCACGCGCACAATGGCGTAACGCGAGCCGCGCTTTCATCGGGTGTGCGTGCCCCATATTACCGCCGTTCACGCGGAAACACGAGCCCCGCGCCACACCTGCGCTCAACAATCACACACACGGTTCTCACCGGCGCCGATCACCTCCTCGATCTTCACGAACGACACGTCGATCTCTTTGGCGAACTCCCTCACCGCCTCGTTGGGATCCTCGTATGTGAACGGATCGATGTACACTTTAATCCCTGTGAGAAACACACAAACAATCAAACCAGAACCACAACAAAACATCCGAACAATGTCTGAAACGCTGCATTATGAGCTCTTCTCACGGTTAAACGTCCGACTGACGAATAAACGTCAATGCAAAACACGTTTGTTACATAAAAAGGTCAAATATTAAACCAAGGAAACGCTTCTCATTTTCATTTTGTTTAATTTGATGTATTTGCTAAAACTCAAATAAAAACAAACAAATATTTAGATATACACTACCAGTCAAAAGTTTTTAAATGTTTTTAAAGAAGTCTCTTCTGCTCACCAAGCCAAACCCCCCCTTATACTAACTCCAGGCTTTTGAATGGTATAGAGTACAAGGTTACAAAAGCTTTTTATTTCAGATAAATGCTGATCTTTGGATCTTTCTATTCATCAAAGAAAAAATGTACTCAACTGTTTTCAACACTGATAATAATAATCAGAAATGTTTGTTGAGCAGCAAATCAGCATATTAGAATGATTTCTGAAGGATCATGTGACACTGAAGACTGGAGTAATGATGCTGAAAATTCAGATTTAATCACAGGAATAAATTACATTTTAAAATATATTCAAATAGAAAGCAGTTATTTTAAATACTAAAAATATTTCACAATATCACTGCTTTTGCTGAATGTTAGATCATGTAAATGCAGGCTTGGTGAGCAGAAGAGACTTAACTTTTAAAAACTTTTAAAAAAAACTTACTGTTCAAAAACTAGGAAAAACTGACTTCTTTATTTAAAAACTTAGAGAGAGATAAATCTGACTGATTTTAGTGAGCACTTAGTTGTGATTGGTTTACACTTAAAGATGTTTGTAGTCAATTTGGTATTTGTCAGTCATAAATAATATTTAATTCTTGTTATTTACCTAAAATATGTTGACTTTATATCTCAACTATAAATTATATTTAATTTAGCAAAAATTATATAAACTATTTTACATTATTTTTTATTATTTTTTTTTATTAATAAGTTAAATAATATAAAAACCCTGTTATTTCACTTATAATTTTTATTACAATCTTAGAATGGATGAATTTCAGGAGTTTTCTCCTACCTGATCAAAATGTATGTTTATGTAACCTTATAATACCAGTCAAGTTTACTAAAATGAATTCATATTTTTGAGTGTAGTCAAAATAATAATTACAAACAGTTTATGTAAACGTCGCCACATGAAGCACATTTCATGTTGTTGACGAGTCTCAATCCGCAGCAACGCATCCGCCCGTCGCCTGGCAACAGTAAACAACTAAACTCACATTAACCGTAATAACACGTTTCGCTGGTGGCGTCACGATCGCTCATGCGTCTTCATCGCTCTCACATGTAAACAGCATAAATCAGCTGTGAGCGCTGACAGATTTACCACAGTAAAGCGCATTCCTGATCAGAAGACGTCACACTCACCCTGACCCATCAGGAACTGGCCGCTCTTATCCGGGTCCGGATCCCGCGTGCGGCTGGAGCGCCTTTAAAACACACACACACACACACACACACACACACGCGTGTTTAGACAGACAGACTGACTCTGTGTTTACGTGTGATTGGATTACACAGGCTGTGTGTGTTTGTTTGACAGAATTCCTCTCTCATGACTCGTGTGAGTTTCTGTCTGTTGTGCGAGAGACCCTGCAGCTGTTCGCTCTCTCTTTACCAGCCTCACACACACACACACACTCGTGTCACATGACCTCCAGCGTCTGCGTGTGTGTTGTCAGATGTAGTTTGATAGCGTTGTGTTGTTAGCAGCAGTGATGTCATCAGAAAACTGTCTGTACAAATGACATAAACCCGCCTGATCAGGTGAAAATATGGAAGCCCGTTTCTGCCACTGAATGAAAAAATGAAAAAGGTAACTGGGACTTTTTATCTCACAATTCAAGTGAACTCGCAACTTTTTTCTCACAATTGCATCATATAAACTTGTAATTCTATTTTTTTTTTCTCAGAGGTGTGAGATAATAAGTCAGAATTGCGAGATGTAAGCTCACAATTCGGCCCTTTTTTCTCACGAATGCGAGTTTGTTCCCACAATTCTTTTTTTCTCAGAACTGTAAAATTTAAACTAACAATTGTGGGTTATAAAGTCCAGTTCTGAGGAGAAAAAAAAAGACTGATATGTTCACAGAATTGTGACCTTCGATCTCACAATTCTGACTTTGTTTCTTGCAATTGCGAGTTTTTATTTCACAATTCTGTTGTATAAAGTCAGAATTGTGAGACAAAAAGTCGCAATAACCTTTTCTTTAATTCAGTGTTGGACTTGAGCTTCCATAGAGAAATGACAGAGAAATACAGTAAATAATATTTATTTAATTATATGAAAAATATATTTAATAATTGTGTTCATTTATTATTTTTATAAATATTATTTATTTTATTTGTCAATCTGTTTTACAATAAAAATTCTTTTGGAAACAACATACATCTATTACCTGAGTGTGTGTGTGTGTGTGTGTGTGTGTGTGTGTGTGTGTGTGAGAAGGGAACAGGATGTGACCACCCAGTGCTGTCTCCATACAGACTCTTACTGGAACAATGAATCTGACCCCGAGAGCGCACGCACACACACACACACACACACACTGGTATTCCTATCATTATGGGTTCATTCCATAGGCGTAATGGTTTTTCTACTGTCCAAACTGTATTTTCTAACCCTACACCCAAACCTGCCCTTCACACTAAACTACAGGCATATTTAGATTCTCAAAACACTTCATTATAAACTAATCTCCTCATTGAGACCAAAAAATATCCCCACAAGGACAAAATTTACTGGTATTACTTAAATTTCCAAACTTCTCAGTAGTTTTTCAGACCATATTTAACATAAATAGTTCATAGAGCATTATTTTCAGCTTTATATTTGGTATATAGTAGAGTTTTTAATATATATTTTTAAATATTTTTCTTTAATATTTTAATAAAATACTTGATTTTTTTAAATTCAATTTAATTGTTTAATGACAACATAGAGAGCCCCTAAAATAACAAATAATAATAAAAAAAACATAATACAGACTTTTACATGCACACAAGAAACTTTTTTGTGCACTCGAGAAACTACATGCGCATGGGAATTTTTTTGCATGCTTATGCATTACAGTTTCTACTTTTATAGAACCTATTTCCAACCTGTCTTACTATGAATAAAATGAGAGCATGGATGCAGAGATCTGCTTGCTCAAAATTTGGCTTTTCTTATGGTAGGTCCTCTAATATCAAGGCCTAATGTCCAATTTAACACATCCTCTGTGGCGGCAGAGAAACCATGACGCAAAAAGGGCTGATGACATTGCGATTCAAGGGTCTCTAAAAAAGACCGGTACTGTAAAAAAAGTGTTTGAAATGTGGCTTTCGTTAGGGCAGCATGCCATATTTCAAGGCATTAGGTCTCTGGTGGCAAAGAAACCAGACTGTGAAATGGGCTGATGCACAAACACTGGTGAATCAGGGTTTAATCAAGAATCAAGTTTAATCGTTTCTTGTGCACACATAAAAGCATGTATATTTTTTATTTTTGGAAAAGTCCCTGAGGCTGTGCAATACAGTGCTAAGAATATAGTGAGAAGAAACCTAAAATGCTTATAACCTGCTTTTTGCATAATGAAAAAGTGCATTAAAAGTCGTATTTGACAATCACTAAAGAATCACTGAACAGCTGCCATGAAACCTTGCTTCTTGTATGACGAATTTATTTTCATTAAATTCTTACTTTTCTCTTATAAAAAAAAAAACTAAATAGAGGTAAACACAAATAATTCTCCATACTCTGCTTTCTTCTTTCCATACTTTTCCAGACCAGGAAAATACTTGAATCAAATTCCATACTTTTCCAAACCCTGTAGAAACCCCGGATACACATTCAGGAGAAAATGCTCAATCACTCACTCGTTCACTACATAGTGAGCAGACATAGTTCTTTTAAACCAAAGCCCTGGCTCCGCCCCCTCATTCAAGCACCAATCAGATCTCACCTGAAGCAGAACACTGCAACGATCACCACGGCGATGAGGAGGAGCACTCCTATAGTGACCAGCACACCGGTGAGCAGCAGCCGCGACGGAGATTCTTCATCTGAGAGAGACGCACCGTTAGATTCACATGAGACACGTGTGTGTGTGTGTGTGTGTGTGTGTGTGTGAGAGAATGTAGAGTGTGTGTGTACCGTCTGGTAGTGTGCTGATGATGGCGGTGGGGCTGAAGTGTCCGTATCCCGCTGCGGTTCTGGCTCTGACCTGCACCTGGTAGTGTGACGCGCGGTTTAGATCGTTCAGAACCACAGAGTTGGTTTTACTGCTGATGACCTGCCATCCGTCATCCTGATCCTACAGCACACAGATCAGAGGTCAGGGGTCAAGCACAGGTGGAACACACACAAACACACAGAGCAGCCAGGGCTCTACAGTGCGACCGCTTGCGTGCGACTATGACAAAATATTTAGGAGCATCAGTGCGACTGACCCCATCAGCATATTTGTGTTTGCGCTGAGTTTACGTGTTTTTGCAACGTTGAGTAATGCATCACGCACATCTCACCAATCCTTTCATAAACAACGTGTAAATAAGAGCTTGATTGTGCGGTGTAGAGAGCTTCATTCATTATAATGGAACTGAGATCACCATGAACTAAGATGAGTGACCGCTAGTGAGTTTGTAAATGAGATATTGATTTAATACAACAGTTCAATAAGCAAGAAGTTCATAGTAAGTGACTTACATTGTCTGACTAGAACACTGTTGACTGATTTTGCTCTATTTGTCGTCAAAAATAGTTTGAATCAAGTCACAACTGAGCCGCTGCGCATCTCCATTCAAACACAGCGCTGTTTCCTTCATGAATGAACGTGTTTTTAAACGAATCTAGTGAGTCACTGATTCAATGACTCATTCATAGAGTCACTTGCTTTATTCCTGAATGAATCAGCTGTTCAAACAAATCAAATGAATGAATGATTCAGTAATTAAATCAGTGACTTGCTGCCACCTACTGGCAGATTTAGTTTCGTTTTAAAACCTCTTTTCAAAATTTTTTCTTTTTCAAAAAATGTTATATTTAAAACATTAATCTCAACATGAATTTATGAATTTGACTGCACTCATGTCACCACTGAGCCTCATTAAACATGAAATACACCTACAGACACTGTTGTTCTGTGCACCTCTGTAGAACAAATGAATTTTATTAATACTGATTTCATTTGATTGGTAACTTATTCTACTTGTTCTTATTCTGCTGTTTAAAAAGTGTATAAAATGTAATTTTTAAAAAATCTGACATAAAAGATGGCATACTTTTAATAACATTAGAAAAATGCCATTACAAAGGTAAAAACAAAATTCCTTGAAGGACTCCAATAGCACCTCGTAAGGCTAATTTTTAACAGGATTTTTTGATTATTGATTAGAAGGTGCTTCTGAAATTTTGGCGGTGCTCTTAAATGTTTTATGTGCTCCTAAAAAGAAAAGTGAGCGTCGAGCCCTGAGCAGGTGTGGCTGCAGATGTGCATTCGTCTCACCTTCAGACTGTAGCGCAGCTGATACTCCTGAATGCTGTGCTGCGTCTGCGGAGGAACCGTCCAGCTGATGGAGATGCTGCTCTCAGACGCTTTAGTCCTCCTGATACCGGACACCGGAACAGCCACTGCACGCACACACACACACACACACACCTTTATAACTATAATCATAGCTTTAATGATAAGTGGTAGTGCAAATTCCCTATTCTTACAGAATTAACATGATTACTAAAGCTTTAGAGTTATAGTTGTGGTGTGAGGTTAGAGTGATTATTAAGGCTGTGTGGTGATAGTTATTATAATGGTTATGGTCGTTCTGATCCACTGACCGTCTCTGCTGGTGGTGATGTTGACGGAGCTGGAGGCGGGGCTCACGTGACTGACAGCGCTCACTCCGTTCTGGGCGAGGACGGTGAAGGTGTAGGTGGTGTGTGGGAGGAGTCCACGGATGACGACGCGTCTGACGCTCACGCCCACCTGCCCCGGCCTGTAGGTGACGCTGTCTCCGCACGGGAAGCACGAGGCGCCTCTGCAGCGCGCACACTCTATGCTGTAGGACAGATCGGACCGCCCGCCTCGGTCCAGCGGCTCCGACCAATCCAGCGTCACCACCGTATCGTTGATCTGATAGATGATGCTGCGCGGAGCCGACGGAGGTTCTGCAAGAACAGGTCAGAGGTCAAAGGTCATATACACACACACACATGCATATGTGTTGAGTGTGTGACAGTCTTACTGGTGCAGGCTGAATCAGGAAGGTCGCTGGCGGCGCGGTGGAATCCTGGGCGACACAAACACACACTGGATCCAGGAGAGTATGTGTTACTGTTGTCTGGACACACACGACACAAACTCCCACCGACAGACACTTTGTACTGGCCCAATCCACACGCTACACAAGAACACAAAACACACAAACAAGCTCATTAACTAGTCAATCTACCCGTCTGAAACAGCAGTCTGCTACTAGGATGCTCACAGTTAGTCATTACAGATACCTAAACTCAAAAAATGTATCATTTTATCATTTTATCATGTAAGTTTCTAACTTATATGTGACTCTACTTACTGTCTTAAGTGTCACGGGTATATTTGTATCAATAGCCAACAATACATTGTATGGGTCAAAATGATCGATTTTTCTTTTATGCCAAAAATCATTAGGATATTAAGAAAAGATCATGTTCCATGAAGATATTTTGTAAATGTCCTACCATAAATATATCAAAACTTGATTAGTAATATGCATTGCTAAGAACTTCATTTGGACAACTTGGACAAGGTGATTTTCTCAATATTTTGCACCGTCAGATTCCAGATTTTCAAATAGTTGTATCTCAGCCAAATATTGTCCTATCCTAACAAACCACACAAGATTATTTATTAAAAAATTTCCCAAAATGGACCCTTATGATGATTTTGTGTTTCAGGGTCACATATGTAACTTAATGTACTAAAATAACTGAAATAAAAATGTACTAAAACTAAAATAAAAATACAGACATAAAAAAAAATAAATAAATACAAAATACAACTATATATATATATATATATATATATATATGAAATAAAAACAAATGTTATTAAAAACTGTTACAGTATTTCAATAATTCAAAAAAAATGCAATGGATCACATTATTATCATCATGATATTTTTAAACATCAATCAATTAATAATACTTATTTATATAGTACTATAGTACTATTTATATAGAGCAAAGTGCTTTCTCAAAACTCTTTCCATCAAACACAAAACCCAGCAAGAGGAACAAGACAAGATACATCAATAAACACGTTAATAAAGACAGCAAAACGACAGTGTGGTCACAACCTTAAAATTAAAATGCAATTATATGGGTCAAAAACATTGAAAACAATAACTTTTTTGTGAACATTTCGAATTTTTAAAATAAAAAAAACTTACCAAAAAAACTTGTGTAGAAAAGTTGCCTTGCCAAGAGAATGAAATAAAATAGTTTAAGTACTAAAAATAATAATTACATTAAAATGAAGGCAAATACTCTTTTTGAAAAAAAGAAAAGAAAAGAAAAAACACAAAGTAAAATTACTAAAACGTAAAATAAAATTTTAAAACAGAATGAAAACATAAAAATAAAAGCTAATTTAAAACACTGTATATGTATGGCTTTTATATATGTATGGCTTTCACACTAAATGTTTGTGTGTGTGTGTGTGTTTGGGGGTGGTGTTGGTTAAACACACTCAATCTGGTCTCAGGCCCTCAATGACCTGCCTGTTGTACTCAAATAATAGAGTCAGACGGGGCGTCTCACACACACACACACACACACACACACACACACACACACACACACACACACACAAAGAGAAGCCCGATACAAAGGGTAATTAGTACAAACTAATTCAGCCACCTGCTGCAGACTCTGTGTGTGTGTGTGTGTGTGTGTGTGTGAATGAGTAAGTGTGTGTGTGTGTGTGTAGTTAAAGTTTGAGGTCTGCAGGAGTGAGTTAAAAGTGACAAAAGCTCCTCTGCTACAAAAGATAAAATGATTGAATTGATTGATAAATGAGCAGTGCTGTCCAGATGTGCTCATATGCAGTTGTTTTGACTCTCACAGGTGTGTTTGTGTGTTTAGGCTGTGTTTGTCTAACTGTTACACATTCCTGAACAATTAACCAAACCAAAGTGATTTTACCCACTGTAATAAAGAATCGATTAACGACAGCAATGAAATATCGATCAGCGTGATTATCGTCATCTGCGCTCGATCTAATTACACTCAGATGAAACGACAGCAGAAGAACACGCGTTCCTCTGGAGAGAAGAAGAAAGAGGAACGAAGCAGAGAGAGACAGATCGCATTACCCATAATCCTCAGCCACACCCCACAGACCAATTCCTGCTCATTAAAAGAGCATTTCATCAAGCTCTATTAAAACATCACACACACACACACACACACACACACCGAGAGAGAGAGCGAGCGCTCAGGATAAACACAGCTGCTTTAGATTGAACGCGACTAAATGAGACGAGCGCTGGATCCAGACGGCTTGCTTTTCTCGTTAGGACAGAAAGAGAAACAGCGAGACGGAGCTGTTACATGTGCTGCAGGACACACGGCTCATTAACATACTCCTTCAGAAACGTCACGCACACACAAATAACACCTGAACGGGACCCGTGAACACGTCTTCATTCGGACTGTTTCTGTTTTAAAGAACTTCCTCTTAACCAATCGTTTCGGGTCAGTAACAACAGGTCAGAAAACCAAGAGCTCATTGAGCACATGCAGGCACATGCACACACACACACACACACACACACACACACACACACACACACACACACACACACACACACACACACACGTACGCACACACACACACGTACACACACACACACGTACGCACACACACACGTACGCACACACACACGTACGCACACACGCACACACACGCACACACCATTTCAAAGCAGCTTTACAAAAACAACCATGATGTTAATGTTTATAATATCTTAATATCTTCAATATATTGCTTTACACTGTAAATATAACCGATTAGTAACGGTAACATGTTTTTCCATTACTTTAACCCAACAAAATATTTTAGTGCGCTTTACTTCACATTTTAAATTACATGAGATTCAGCTCAATTTTTAAAGTCAGTTTGATATAATTTAAGTTGAAATGACATGTACAGTCAATTTAATTACACTTCAATTTCAGGCAGCAGCCGAACTGAAGTTTTTTCCAAGTATGTTTTTTCCAAAAGGTTTTTTTACAGTATACATGAAGTTAATGTATGCATGCAGTTCAGGGTGTTATATTTAGTATTATATTTAACTAAAAACATAAAAAAAAAAAAAAAAAAATTACCTAAAATAAAATAAATGTTAACTGAAATAAAGTAAAATACAGGAAACTTATTTTATTTCAGGTAGTTCTTAAGTCAACATTTCTCATTTTTGTCTAGTTTAACTTGATGTAGTAAAATAACTAAAATAATAATAACAATAATAATAATAATAATTAAAACTATATAGACCTAAACAAAAACTAATAAAAAATTACAAAAACTTTAAAATTTATCACTAATTCCAAGTTTATATCTCACTTTTATTCCTCACTAGATCTGTTTATATTTGAGCAATTCCAAGTTTTACTTCTCACTAATTTTAAATTTTATAAATCACTAGTCACTAGAGTTTTATATCTAACTAATTTCTCACTAATTCTAAGTTTATATCTCACTAATTGAGATTTTCTTCTCACTATTTCTGAATTTTATATCTCACTAATTCTGTTTATATTTTAGCAATTCTAAGTTTTATATCTCATTAATTGGAAGTTTACATCTCACTAAATCTAAGCTTTATCTAATCTAAGCTCACTAATTCAGCGTTTATTTCACACTTCTGTTTATATCTTGCAATTTGACAGCTCACAGATCATCTGACCCACATCGCACACAAACATGACAAGAGTTTCTGTCGCATCGACCTGTGAACGTATGATCCGATCGACCGACGCGTCGCTCACCTCTGCAGCGGTCGGAGTCCACGGGCTCGTATCCCGGTTTACACGCACACGTGGACGAGGGAGGCCCCACCCACTGGCCGTCCTCCCCGCAGAACATGGTGGGCGGGGCTGCGTTCTGGCCCGTGGGGGCGGAGTTCACCACGCACACGCCCTCCGCCTGCTGCACCAGCGAATGAGGGAGCGTCTCGGGGAAGGAGGAGAACGCGCGGGTGACGGCGGGGCATTTCTTGAAGAAGACGCGGACGGACAGCAGGGCCATACACGCGCCCTGAGCCTGGAACGCCAGGTAGAAGCCTTTCTTCGACAGCGGACCCACGCGCACCGTCTTCACGTTAGACTTCCTCTCTCCGCCGCGACGCAACAGGAAGTCAGCCGCGACCGTGTCCACCTGCAGGACAAGAGGAGAGCGAACGATCGAGATCGATAGAACTCAGCACTGTAAGTGTGTGTGTGTGTGTGTGTGTGTGTGTGTGTACCTTGCTGTAGGGGTTCTCCATCCACGCGGGGTGTGTGCTGCTGGCCGTGTCCTCGTCGCTCTGGTAATAGTACAGGTTGAAGGTCTCTTTGCAGGTGCGGAAGCTGGACGGCATGGCGGAACATTCCATCATGGTGAAGCGGATCTCCACGTACACCTGAGACGCGCCGCGCCGCGGGATGAAGCGCGTCCGCAGCCAGTGACTCACCGACGTGTCCGTCGGACAGATCTGAAAGGTGCGGACGCTGTTCCCTTCCTCGTCCAAACCGCTCATCTCCTCCCACTGACGGAAAGATCAGAGGCATTAATGAAGGAGCATTCAAACGCCGTCAGACCTCACGGCATGAAACTCAGTCCCGTGCTAATCGACATCATGTGGAAACACAGAACTTACTGACAGACTGACTCTATTTATGTCCTGACCTAATGCAGATTATTATAAAGAAATCCATCATTCAGCAGAATATAATCAGTAGATGTCATCAATATTGTAAGCAGTGACTGTGTTGACATGCACATCAGCTCTGCTGGATAATCCAGTTCAGCCATTTTCTGGATACAGTGTTTATCCGAGTGCAGGAATGGGAATATCCCTGTATTTGTGGCTCTAGTGTGTTTTCTTTCCTGCAGTTTTTTCCCAAGAGATTCCAGATGTTGGCAGTGGTTTAGTGCTCAGTAATTAGTTTAAGTACTAGTTTACACAGTAATTTCATTAGGACTTGAACACTTTCCACCCTCAATATGCCCGACAACACCGAATGGAAAGCGGCAGACTATCATTATAATAAAAACACCGATTAATGTTGATTTCTTTTAATTATTCCATAAAATAGTCAGTCGGTTTGTCTCTGCAGAAAAGCCTGAGTTTAAGTTTATGATCCTAAACACCTAACCTACAGCTCCGTATCTGTTAGCACCCATAATTCCCTGCGGTCTGGACAAACACATACATATAAACACATATACTGTATATCCCCCATTAAAAACAGGCTCATTTCAGGAGAGGGAATCTGAATATTGTTTTAAGGTAATTGGATTGTAGTCTGTCTCTGCTAAAGAATAAAAATATAATTGCTTTTTATAAAAAACTTTTTATCTCATAATTCTGTCTTTTTTCTTAGAATTCTGAGTTTCCATGTTTACATATAATTCTTTTATTTTAATCTTTTTATCTTACAATTCAGACTTTTCAAAAGTTTATTTCTCACTCATTCTAAGTTTATATTTCAATAATTCCAAGTTTTGTCTCACTAATTCTTTGTTTTATATTTTGACTTATTCTAAATTTTAGATCCCACTAATTCTAAGTTTATATTTCAATAATTCCAAGTTTTGTATCTCACAAATTCTAACTTGTATATCTTCACTAATTATACATTTTATATCTGACTAATTCTAAGTTTATATCTCAGCAATTCTAAGTTTCACATTTCAATAATTTTAAGTTTTATTTCTCACTAATTCTAAGTTTATATTTCAGTAATTCCAAGTTTTTTCCTCACTGATTCTAAGTTTATATCTGACTAATTCTGTTAACATCTTAGCAATTCTAAGTTTTACATCTCACAATTTTTGTTTTATATCTCATTAGTTTTAAGCTTATTTCTCACTAATTCTAAGTTTATATTTCAGAAATTCCAACTTTTGTATCTCACTAATTCAAAGCTTTAGATTTTGACTAATTCTTAATTTTATATCTCCCTAATTCTAAGTTTCAGATCTCGACTAATTCTAAATTTTCTCACTTTTCTAAGTTCATATCTCACCAAACTTAAGTTTTACATCTCACTAATTTTTAGTTTTATATCTCACTAATTCTATTATTTCTCACTAATTCTAAGTTTAAATCCCAGCAATTTACTACCAAGCTTCTATTTCACAAAAAGTTTTTCTGCAATTCTGTAGCAGATTACCGTTTTATATTTGTATTCTGCAGAGTAAACAACCTATTCAAACTATTACAAAATACTGATGTGCATGTAAACAGTTTCATGTTAATGTTAACCTCAAGTAGATGAGTGTGTGTGTGTGTGTGTGTGTGTCTCACCTCAGGGTCACTGCTGGGGTAGATGGTCCATCTCAGATCAGATGTTTCTAGCTTCGTGTTCATCAGCACCTCTGAGAGAGAGAGACAGACACACAGAGAGAGAGAGAGAGAGAGAGAGAGAGAGAGAGAGAGAGAGAGAGAGAGAGAGAGAGAGAGAGAGAGACAGGTTTACAGCAGCTGCAGAACTCAAGAACATCATCTGATGACAAACTCATGTGCGGTTTAGTTTGGATGACAGTGAAACACTCACAAATATAAACACACACCGACATAAACCGGACATCATAATCAAAGACATGAGGTGATCACATGATCAGAGCTTCATAACTCACTGCCTTCAACTGCTGAAGTAGTTCACAGCGTTCTTTCATTAAATTCAACTCGTTTCCAACTTGTAATTACGAGACAAAGACACGAACGGTTTTTACAAGTCGGAAACTCGTAATTACGGCGAATACGACACGGCGTGAACGCGGCATTACCGCGACTTTGATTTCAGACATATTTAATGCAGTGTAATGCGTTTATGATGAGTTTTTGCTCTAAATCACTGTACAGGCGTCTGCCGGAGGAGCGCTAACGCTGTAAAAACAGAGCGCTAGCAATCAACGCCCAGTTTAACATCTGAACCTATAAAACCTTCCAGCTCTTTCCATTTCATCTGTCATGATTAAAACGCCAGCGAGTTCAGCGACTGCAGCCGCTTTACACAAAGAATAGGAAGAGCGAGGGAGGAGCGGGAAACGTCCCAGCATTCTGTCTGTCCGTCTCACTGTCTGTCCGTCTCTATTCCATTGTTTCCAGTGAAAACACAATGATACCCAGGAGGCATTTCAGAGCCAAAAAAAGTGATCGAGTGACATTTTCATTTATTACACACACACACACACACACACACACACACACACACAGGAGGGCTGGCAGAATTCCTGCTCATTCCTGAGTGTCCGTCGAGCGGAACAGCAAAATTACAGCTCGCACTGGACACACACACACACACACACACACACACACACACACACACACACACACACACACACTCACATACACCTCTAATCAACTCATCGCTAATTACAGACTGAGACTGACAGAATGAGAGAGAACTTGAAGAAGATCCAGCAGTTCACACACACACACACACACAAAATTAAATAAATGTGTGTGTGTGTGAGAGAAAATAAATCACTAAAATCTCTCTACAGTGTTTAGTCAAATGTATATGCTTTTATTAATATTTAGAATTATCTTTAATTTTTTTATTTATCTTTTTTTTTTGGTTCTCATTTAAATTGTACTTTCATTTTTAGTCATTTCTTCTGTGCTTTTGCCATTTTTAATAGTTTTTGTTGTGTATAGATATTAGAATTTAGGTTTAATTTATTTTTATTTCAGTTTTACTTTTAATTTTTATATCTGTTTATTTAAATTTTACTTTAATTTTTAATCACTTAATTATGTGCTTTTGTCATTTCTATTACTTTCAGTTTTTTTTTTTAATATTACTATTAAGGTTTAATTATTTATTTTTTAGTTTTTTTTTTTTATATATTTTCAGTTTTCATTTAACCTCTAGTTTATTTTATATGTGCTTGACATTTTTTTAAATTAGTTTTAACACTTTTTAAACATTACTATTTAGTTTTATTGTATTGTTATTACAATTAGTCAATTAATCAAATTTCTAATCGCAATTACAATTACAGATGCCACAATTATGTAAACGTTCAAAGGCACAATTACAAAAAAAAAAAAAATAATCCAATCCACTTACATTATTCTGCTTTCTGAAGATGTGTGTGTGTGAGAGAGTGTGTGTATTTTTCCTACAGGTTATCTTAGGGGTTTTTTTCTCATTGTTTTAATTTTTACATTTTTACTTTTTTTACATTTAAAGAAGAAACTATATATAAAAATGTGGCATGCAGTTGCTTTAAACAATGATATAAAGTTATTCAAAACATCATTAAATGTCAATGTTGTGATAATCATAATTAATAATCGCAATTACAATTTCAAGGGAATAATCGACAATTATGATTTTTGTCATAATCGTGCAGCCCCAACTACAATTTTGGTTTTTATTTATTTCCCGTTGTGCTTCAACTTAAACTTACTTCTGTTAGTTGCCAAAGCAACATTTCTACTTTTATTTAATGCTTCATCAAATATTTATATTTTGTTTCACTTTTATTTAAATTAGCAAAAAAGTTTTAATAATTTTAGTTAAGATTAACAGAAAACTCAGAGTATGAAGGTCTATTAGGTCAGTGATTGATCTCTGATTGATTGACTGCGCATCATTTCATCACTCATTATTAATTTAATATTAATATAAATATTAATTCACTGGTTCTCAGGCTCCTCCCATCTGGCAGCTGATTGGATGAGAGGTAATGGGGCATGTGATTGGCTGAGAATGGTATAATTAGGCTGCGTTCCAGTGGCTCTCAGTTTAATTACGTTAACAAGCTTGTCAAGCTCTCCAAAACAAATACTCACGCAGCTACAGGCGTCCATTCATTTACACACACACACACACACTCCCAACCAACCTTAACCAAATCCACACCATTACCGCTGAAATACACATTTGCATTTATGCATTTACAGGCGCCTTTATCCAAAGTGACTAACACTGCACTCAAGGTATTTTCTCGGTTCATTCCTTAGACTCGAACCCATGACCTTCTGCTTGAGCTTCCATCACAATAACTCAGTATTCAAATGAACAGTGTGAATGAGATCTTAAGTGGATCAAAAGCAGCTGTGAGGAACAGTGTGAATAACTTTCAATCCACTTAAACGGAATCCGAGTTGAGAAGATTGAGGAAAAACCCCTTAAAGAGAAAAAGATGGAGAGGTCAGAGGTCACAGCCCATGATAATCCAGCTTTATCTCTCACCGCTGAGAAAAATCTGTTTAACGGGATTTATGGACATCGAGCCCACCTCACACACACGCACACACACACGCGCACACACACACACAAAAGAGCAGAACTGACGTCCACACATTTGAAAGCCAAATGTCCTCCCGTTTGCATCTGTGAGGGAAGAGAGAGCACAGCTGTGCCGAAACTCTCAGAGATTTACCGTGTTTTAGGGTCAGTCTCTTGAGTTTACCATATTGGAGCTCTTTAGCTCCTTTGAGGAGGAAAGCCGGTGTTCCCGAGCGCCGTAAGCTTCTTCAGCCGCTCTATTGTTCTTCAACAATGGGCTTGAGCCGTGTGACCGTCCCACCAGATTAACTAACACAGCTGGTTAACTTCACCAGCACGGAAAAACAGTCACTGATAGCGGCGGGCATGAGCTCACGAGATGAGTTTTCCACACCAGAAACCTTCCAATCGCTCGTTTGACTTCGGCCTGTTTTATGGGCTCTTCCTGTCGCATGGACGTGTAAAAAAACCTCAAAGAATCACGTAAATCTGAGCTGGATGTCGTTCACCCCGATTTAACGCCGCTCCTCATCCGTCTCTCCGCTGGACGTGTCCGCCGTGTTTGGACAGTGTCGGATATTGTTGATCTTACAGGAGGACAAATGAAAGTCTTTACAGTCGTAACGAGCGCAGGAGAAACACACGGGTTCTGCCCAATGGAATCGCTGATTTAAAAATACGACATCAATTATGAGTAACGAAAGCGTGTGGCGTGTGGATTAATAAGAGCGATACTGATGCGTGTGTTTACTTTGAGCCAAGGCCTCCTTAAAGATAAAAAACACAGTAAATGATGTTCTTACGTGTTCTTTCATTAGTCTGCAGTCGTTATAATTCACCGTGAATATAAACTACAGCAGACGTCTGTGATATGCGTGTAGATAAATGAACGTGTGTGTGTGATTGGATCGGACGCTGATGGTGTTTCTGCTGTTACTGGATGATTCCGGAACTGATTTCCTCTGCGGGAATCCAGGTGTCCTGGAGCGCCATGAAATGTGGAACCAATCCCTGACACACTCATCACACACACACACACACACACACACACCCTCGAGCAGCTCTGTCGGAGAACATTCACACTGGGTTAATCATCTCGAGACACAGAAACTCCTGTGATGCTCAGCAGATTGTTAGAAAGAGTCAAGAACCTTCACATGCCCCACAAACAACTTGGGATTCTCTCGTTCTGTAGAGGAATGGTGCTTTAGAAAACTTTGACAAACAAAATACTGATCTGAACAACCTTTCAAGAAGCCAAGAACTCTAGAACCCATCTTAAAAATAATTCGTTTTTATATTAGCTTTGATTATTCTATAAGATCATTTAACATTCATCAAATCTTTCCATTACGCAAAAGGTTCTTTATAGTGGAAAAAGAATGTTTAGATGATCAAAATGTTCTCTCGCTAAGAAAAAAACTGTTCTTTTGGGATAATGTTGAATGAAAGATTCTTTAAGAACCAAAAATGATTCTTCTATGGCATCACTGTGAAAAAAACTTTATTTTTAAGAGTGTAAAGAGCACGAAATTGAGTTTTTCTCTTTAAGAACTTTTAAAATGAGCTCATTTAGTCACAGCACAAAATCAGCTACACAAGCTACTGACTTCTCATTGTGTATTAGTGACTTAGCAGAAAGAAAATTAACCAGTTATTATTAAAGTTAATCAAATCTTTAAAAAAGAAAGAAAGAAAGTTATACCAGAATGTCATTGATAGATTATAATACCACGTTCTGATGTTTGAGTTAGACAGAACTGTATTTGTTTTGAAACAACTAAAACTACTATTTGAAACACTCCCCTATTAACAGAATAAAGCTATATATATATATATATATATATATATATATATATATATATATATATATATATATATATATATATATATATATATACATACACACATTTAATAATAAACATATAATAGTGAATGGTGATCGTACCTTCCTCTCCTGTGGTGAATCCAGTCCAGAACCAGAACCAGACGAGAGAAATAATCCAGGAAACATGATCCATCTCAAAGTCCTGCTGGAATCTGCTGTCAGCTCATTAGATTCAGATCCACAAAATCACTTCAGTCTCTCGAAGCTGATCGATCCGATACGAACCGGCTCTTAAAACGTATTGTTTAAAATTCTGCAAAAAATCCAAAGTTGGCTCATGAAGAACTTTAAGCAGTAAACTTTCTGAACTAACTTCTGTCCGCTCCAGTTCCACATAAAGTAAGATCAAACTTCATCAGTCTAAATCTTCAATCTGATCCAGATCATACAGATACAAATAATTCAAATCGGTCTGAAACTCAATCCTGCGTTATGCGCGTCCGTGTGAGTGCGCGCGTCCCCTATCCTGCCATTAAAAAACTCTCTAATCTCAGCAGCGCGTTCTTCATCCGTTTAAAACTCGTTTATATTCCACTCGTTGCTGCGCTGAACCGTAAAGTGCAAAAATGAACCTCGGGAAAAACATTCAAACAAACTTTCCCAACAAACGCGGAGTTTCTGTCGACGCGAACTTTCCCTCAGGACTGAGCGCGAGACAGAGGTGGATGATCGCGAGGCTGAGGATTGCCAGCAAGCCCCGCCCGCCGCGTGGAGAGGACGGCCTCCCATTGGTCCATCCGGCTGTCTGTAGAGATGAAACATGAGCGCGATTTATGTCGATTCACAATTCATCAGATTCACAAAAATCTTAAGAATTTAGTTTCATTACAAAATAAAACGGTCAACTAAACGCGACACTTTTATGAGGTCCAAAAAAAAAAAAAAAAAAAAACTCCGTGAGGTCCTGCTGATATAAGTGAATAGAATTAAATAAATCTCAACTAATTAGCTTATTATCCATTTAAATATCATTTTATATAACCATTTTTATATATGTTTATATTATATTTTATGTCTGTTTACGAATTCAATTGCTCTGCATGTGACATAGTTTTAATGAAATTGGTTACAATAATTATGCAATATAAATAATTATAATATAATAACTATTTATAGTTGACATTCGCTGTAAAACATCTAAAACTGAAGTTTTAGTGAAACTAAATTTAAACTGCTGAAAAAAAGAATTTTGATAAAATATTTAAATGAATGTTATCTGACATGACTGCAGTGTTTGACTATAAAGAGCTGTTTGTTGTAGTTTGATGCGCTTTATGACTCTGTTTCTCACGCTGTGATCGGGGTGTGAATCGCCTCACGCGCTCCCGCGAGCTTTTTCACGCTCCTCGTGCTATTGTTCGCGCGCGTTAAAGCACCATTAAAGCTCGCGCTCAACGGAGAGATGAGAGACACTACCGGAGGTGACGGTAACACGAGAAACACACACACACACACACACACACACACCGAAACTGGCTGGATGATGTGAGAAATATGATGAGCACACAATCACAAACCATAGTTTATGCCAAAATAGCACTTACTTAGATTTGAATGAAATAAAACACAGTTGAGGTCAAAAGTTTACACACACCTTTCAGAATCTGCAGTGTTAATTATTTTACAAAATAAGAGGGATCATACAAAATGCATGTTGTTTATCTAGTACTGACCTGAACAGATATTTCACATGAAAGACGTTTACATATAGTCCACAAGAGAAAATAATAGTTGAAAACTGACCCCATTTTACAAGTTTACTGACCCCAAGTTTACATCTCCGTTATTCTTAATACTGTGTTGTTTCCTGAATGATCCACAGCTGTGTTTTTGTTTAGTGATAGTTGTTCATGAGTCCCTTGTTTGTCCTGAACAGTTAAACTGTCCGCTGTTCTTCAGAAAAATACATTCTTTGGTTTTCCAGCATTTTTGTGTATTTGAACCCTTTCCAACAATGACTGTATGATTCTGAGATCCATCTGAGGGACTCGTATGCAACTATTACAGAAGATTCAAACACTCACTGATGCTCCAGAAGGAAAAAAATGATGCATTAAGAGCCGGGGGGTGAAAACTTTTGAACAAAATGAAGATGTGTGTATTTTTCTTATTTTGCCTAAATATAAATATATATATATATATATATATATATATATATATATATATATATATATATATATATTAATTTCAGAAATGACAGAAGATACTTACATGTTCCCCAGATGACAAAATAAGTTAAATTTACCCTGATCTTCAAATTCAAAATGTATTGAATTGGTTTTTCCTTCTGGAGCATCAGTGAGCGTTTGAATCTTCTGTAATATTTGCATATGAGTCCCTCAGTTGTCCTCATTTCACTGTGATAACTGCATATAAAACTATGATTACCCTAGTAAAATTAATTTCAGCTTCCATTTAAAGCATTTTATTGGCATGATTTTATTTACATATAATGCTGCCAAAGCATGACACCACAAAACAAGTCATATATACCTTTTAGGAATTTTTGTTCTTACTTTCTTGATATATGAATGATTCATAGTATATGCTATCTCTATAGCACATATATTTATATATATATATACAGTATATATAAACCTTATTCTAAACTCTATTTGTGACGGGTATATTTGTATCAATAGCCAACAATACACTGTATGGGTCAAAATGATCAATTTTTCTTTTATGCCAAAAATCATTAGGATATTAAGAAAAGATCATGTTCCATGAAGATATTTTGTAAATTTCCTACCATAAATATATCAAAACTTAATTTTTGATTAGTAATATGCATTGCTAAGAACTTCATTTGGACAACTTTAAAGGTGATTTTCTCAATATTTAGATTTTTTAACACTCTCAGATTCCAGATTTTCAAATAGTTGTATCTCAGCCAAATATTGTCCTGTCCTAACAAACCACACATCAATGGAAATCAAATGAAATATTTCAGATATGACTGTTTTGTCCAGGGTCACATATATACTGTAAATCAGACAGATATCCAGACATTAGGAACAAAAAAGTGTTCATGAAGTCAGAGATTGTTTTGCAGTTGAAAACTGAATTGATATCATGTGCTTTAGTGCTGATAGAAACTCCATCATAGACTGAGAGAGAGAGAGAGAGAGAGAGAGAGACCTATAGAGAGAGCTGTGAATGAGCCGCTGTTCTTTCATGTGTTTGTGTGTAAATGACTGTGTGTGTGTGTGTGTGTGTGTGTGAGAGAGAGTTTCAGTGGTGTGTGATGCTGTATTGTGTGAAGTGTTACTGCAGTCACTCCCTGTTTCACATACAGTGTGTGTGTGTGTGTGTGTGTGTGTGAAACTCAATGACTCTCGGATGATTTGACCATCAGATTGAGTTTCTGAATAAACCGTCTGTTATCACACATGAACACTGAGCCCATACTCTGATCATCAGTGAAAAGAGGATTCATGAAAAGTCTTTGCTCTGCTCTCCTAAAGACCCTCGAATTACTTTTATTGCTTTTTTGTATCTGCTTTGCATTCTTAATGCATTTTGTCGTGTGACAGTCTGAATATATGCCACATCTTCTTTTGGTTAATGAAAGCGGATCTCACCTGTACCGTGCGTGATGATCTACTGTCACTGATGAGGATGATGATGAGCTGAGGAAGACCAGCTGATAGCAGACTGACCGCAGTACGGCTGGAGACTAGAATCAGATGCTGAATCGTGGATCTGTGAGCAGAATCCTTCATCTGACAGCAATTCAAGCGGAGTTCAACAGACATTCGGAGCAGATGAATCTGATTCAGATCAGCCATTCTGTGATGAAGCTTACAGGTTAAAGCAAAAACACACTGTAGAAATGATTTGTAAATAGATTATTGCAGTACATTTTACAAGAAATTTCATGTTTAATCCAATGTGTAGCTTGCCAGTTCTTTGTGATTGTTTGTGAAATTTACTAGCAATTTCTGAGTGAAATTAGTTTGAAAGCACATCCTACACTCATGTTTTCCATTTTTGCTTCCCTGTACTGATCCGTTCTTAAAAGACTTCTCTTTTTTTTTTTTAAAGAAAATGAAGGTTCTTCATGGAACCAACAGATGCCAATAAAGAAGCTTCATATTTAGGAGTCGATCAGAACGTGAACATGATCTCCTTGAAGGAGCCTGACGGGTGTTGACATGTCGGTAATGAGACGAGGACACACACACCTGCGAGGCGTTAAAGACGCTGTAAAACATCACTGCATCACTGCTGCGTTCACACCCCATTATGCCCTTCGGCGCTTCTGTTTCACTGAGCCGAATCACCGAAGATCCCCTGCGGTGTCCTGAAACACATTCACATCAAACACTCAAACAAAACACACAAATCAAATACAAGCCTAGAGGACACATTTATGGGAATAATTCACCCGGATATGGAAATGTGCTCACCCTCAGACCATCCAAGATTAGGATGAGTTTGTTTGTTCATCAGATTTGGGGAAATGTGTCATTCCATCACTGTCTCACCAATGGATGTGAATGGGTGCCGTCAGAATGAGAGGCCAAATAGCTGATAAAAACATCACAATAATCCACAAGTAATCCACACCACTCCAGTCCATCAGTTCACATCTTGACAAGACAAAAGCTGAAACAAATCCATCACTGAGACGTGTTTAACTCAAATATGAGTCCATAATCCATAATAACACTTCCACCAGTGAAAAAGTTGCTCCTGTTTTCTCTCACATCAAAATCCAGCCACATATTTGCAGGGTTCGTACAGATACTGTGAAATGAAATTCCAGGACTTTCAAGGACTTTTCAAGCACTGCTTTTTTGATTTCCAAGGACTTCAGTGAGAGATCTCACTTATGTCTTCTATTTCAAACTTTAAAAAAGAAAGAAAGAAAAAGAACAATATAGGCTACTGTTAAAAAATGGCAAAAATAAAGTGAAGCACATGGAACTATTACTACTAAAGTATTACAAACTATACTCGCCTACACTACTATAGTAAAATCATGGTTAATTTTCTTAAGGGATTTGTATTTTGCATGCTTTATTTCTTTTTGTTTTGGTTTGTTTTTATAACTGTACTGTCTTAATGGTTTGTTGTTTTCTACTGTTTAAGAAAAATAAAATGAGAAGAAAAAAAAAAAGATTCGCAAAATCGCTCCAAAATCCTAATATAAATGAATCAAACGAGTCATGATCTGCGCTACGAAGATCCGATCTAAAGCAAAAGATTAGCGAACCATCATTTCAGATTAGGATTCGGAGCGCACATCATGAATCTTCTGATTTTAATCGGACTTTATATCGTGTAGCAGGGATCATTGTTCTGAGTCGTTCAATACGTGAAATGATGTACAAACCCGTTGAGCTAAAAATGTATGATGGTTTTTTTGAACTGCGTGAATTTTGCAGGAAAAAATCTAAGCTTATTGACAAAATGAAACATTTATTTCATAGATACATTGTCTTTAAATAATTCAAGCACTTTTCAAGTACTTTCAAGTACTTGCTATTTTCAAGGGTTTTCCAGGCCTTACGTTTCAAAAAGTCAAATTCAAGCACTGTAAGCACTTTAAGTGTTTTAGAGCTGTTTTGGCTTGTAAACAGTGCTTGATCTGTGCAGATTTCTGTTCTGGTTCAGACCAGACCAGTGTTATTATGGATTATAGACTCCTATTTTAGTGTTTTTATCAACTGTTTAGACTCTCATTCTGACGGCACCCATTCGCATCCATTGGTGAGACGGTGGTGGAATGACACATTTATACAAATCTGATTGACAAAACAAACTCCTTCTAATCTTGGATGGTCTGACGGTGAGCACATGTTTGTTTCTGGGTGAATTATTGTGTTCTCGTCTTCATTTGTTTCTGTTGTTTACGTGGAACATCTCGCATCTGTCGCTGACACATGTAGATACTCGCGAGGCTCGTATATCAGCGCGTGTGTAACGAGAGCGGCGACACACATTAACCCTGAACAAAGACGCACACACACACACACACTCGCTCACACAATAGGGGCCCCCAGGGGTCGCCACGGAGATGCCTGTGAGCGCCACACCCGCTCTAGCGGCCCCGATGACATCAGCGCACGGGAAGCAGGAGCAGCGCGTCTCACCTCTGGCTCCCGACCCCCCGCCTCACGCTCCGAATGGGACGCTCCACTTCCTGTCTGGCTCCAGCGAAGATGCTGGATGATCCGTCTGACACGGGCCGCATGCCTCGCTTGTGACATCGCTGATCATGTGACGAACAGCGCCGGTTTTGGTTAGTTTACATCACAACACTAGATCTGATGTATGCTGGAGCGGCTTCTGATGGGCATCTGGACGCTTCAGAAGAACAAATGCACAGAAGCTTGCGGTCAAATCGTCGTGTGTGAGATGTGCTGTGCTCATCACGGGTCATTAGTGTCACTCACCCACTCAATACGGCTGACAAATGAGGCACACACACACACTCAATGTGTTTATTGTCTGTGTGAATGATGATCTCCGCTCAACTCCTGACCTCTGACTGTCTCTGTCTGACCGTCCTGCAGACACACACACACACACACTCTTCGTGAAGAACTGAGATCTCACACAGATTCAGTTCACTGAAGACTCTGAACATTTAAATATAACATTCTGAGAACATTCAGATGATTGTTACATTACAAACACAACAGACACACACAGATCATGAGCAGTGTGTGTGTTTTGTGTTATTGTGACCTCTAGTGGCTGTAAAGATTATGACACAACTCTGATTCAACTCTTTCACACTGTGATACCAATTTAAAATATATATAATAGTACACATTAAAAACAAGGGTGTAGGTTTGATTTTGGCATTGGTGGGGACGCAACAGCAGACAACAGATGTTTAACTGTTTGAACAAAGTTTAGTAGTGTGTGTATATTGGTAGGAACATGTCACAGCATCTCTACTAAATTCTACACCCATGAAAATCATAACAAGTGATGTCCGACTTTGTAAACTATAGTTCTCTCCTTAATTATGAAGAGATCAAACAACAGATTCATGAGTTCATCCACATTTCACTAAAAGCTTATGGACGGAATTATAATATAAGTCTGTTTTTGTCTCTTCTGAGGAAGATTCATTCACTTGTTTGCCAATGAACCACAGAGACATTTTGATCAGATTTATTCATGTTCCTCTGATCTCATTTTGTAAGTGACTTTTCCTTCTGTTTTAAAGATGTTTTATTTGGATCGTTTCAAAAGAGAATAAGGAAAAACATAACCATCTCTATATTCATCCTATGTGTCTTCTAAGGTGTAAATTAATTCGTTTTTTGTTAACCTGGCAACACATTCCTTAACCCCCTCACACACACACACACACACACACACACATTCTTGCATTTGTGGTTTACGGGGCCTCTCCATAGGCGTAATGGTTTTTATACTGTACAAACCGTATTTTCTATCGCCCTACACCTAAACCTAGCCCTCACAGGAGACAGGCACACTATTTGAATTTCATAAAACACTGTTTAGTATGTTTTTTAAGCCTTTTGTTTTACAGGGACACATTTGTGTCCTCATAAACCATATGTACCAGAACACACACACACACACACACACACACACACTTACACAAAACATGGTTACTATAGTTTATACTATAGTGATACTATAATCACAAATGAATCCTGGTTTTGCTACACAGTTTAAACATGGAATTTTGTAGTAAAACTATAGTTATACAAAAACATGTTTACAACACTTTTACTAGGCTATAGTAAAACTATGGTTAATTTTTAAAAGAGATCTGTATTTGTGTATATTTGCTTTATTTTTTCTTTGTTTTGTTTTTGTACTGCATTAATGGTTTGTTT
Source organism: Cirrhinus mrigala (assembly GCA_036247105.1). Taxonomy (NCBI): domain Eukaryota; kingdom Metazoa; phylum Chordata; class Actinopteri; order Cypriniformes; family Cyprinidae; genus Cirrhinus; species Cirrhinus mrigala. Next base: position 1,028,231 of record JAMKFB010000308.1, read on the forward strand.
TCGACTGTTTAATTAAATCAAACAAACAAACAAAAAAACAGAAAAAAGATTTGTAAATCCACTTCGAAGTCCGAACTAAATAATGATTCGCGAACAGGACAAGGAGCGCAGATCGTGAATCATTCAACTCGCGAAATGATTCGCGAACCCGCACAGAGGTTCGGATCTAAATCAAATGATGCGCGATCCGCTCTCTAAAGTCCCGATCTGAATAATGATTCGCGAACCATAATTTCAGATAAGGACTCGGAGCGCAGATCGCGAATCATTCAATTTAATTCATCAAAATGATTCGTGAACCCGCTTCGAAGTCCCGAATTTGAATTAAATGATTCGAGATACGCGATCTGAAGTCCCGATCTGAATTATGATTCGCGAACCATTATTTCAGATAAGGACTGGGAGCGCGAAATGATTCGCGAACCCGCTCAGAGGTTCCGATCTAAATCAGATGATTAGCGATCCGCGCTCTAAAGTCCGGACCTGAATAATGATTCGCGAACCCGCTTCAAAGTCCCGATCTGAATCAAATGATTCACGATCCGCCATTTGAAGTCCCGTTTCGAATCAAATGATTCGCGATCCGATTGGACCGCTTCGAAACAGTTTATTATTTTGCGATGCAATGGTTTAACTGATTCGGAGTTTCGAAAAGCTCCATTTCACCCATCACTATACGTGCTTTTAATTTGATCTGGTGTTTACTAGTGAATCGCTTGAAGTCATGGTCGAAGTCACGAGTTTGAATCAATCGGAGCGGTTCCAGCGTAAATGACTCACTCAATTGATTCGGTTTGTCTGTTCATCTTTTCTGTTAGTACCAATACTGGCTTAGCTCGCTAGCTTTATGACATTAACTGAAATAAGCAAAACAAGTATGATGTTTACAAATAAAATGTTCATATTTCCTTTCCAAATATAACATCCAACACAAATGTGCTCCATATTGAGGTGAGGTAACCGGTTTACTACTAACTAGTGAAACACTGCATTAATATGACGAGCTGCAGCTCAAAATACATGTTAGATGGAAACATTGTGCATTATGATGGAGTTTGTAGCTTAATTCACTATATTTGAAATAGTTTGAGCTGCAGTTCAGTTGCTGACAGTTCAATAGGAAATCAGCTGAAATCATCCAGTCATCTCATACCACTGAATCAATCTCACATTATCAGTATATATTTAGTAATGAGTATTTGAAAGTGATCATGATCACTGTAATGTTTAAACCGGCACTGAAAAGGGCCGGGGCTACATAAACTCAACATGAGGTGCAGCGATAATTCAGTGTGAAAAGATAAGTGCTTACTGAAAAAAAATGAACACTTATTTCATAGATACATTGTATTTCAACAAGTACCTCTTCAGGAATATTGCTATTTTGTACAAACCCTGCCTAACCGTACGCCTAAACACACAAAACTACAGGCGTTTTTAGATTCTCAAAACACTTCATTCTGTGTGATTTATAAGCTTGTTTCCTCATGATTAGATAAAAATGTCCTCACAAGGACAAAAGTGATGGTATTGCTATAGTTGTGGGGACACAAACTCTCACAAACACACACACACGTGCCTGGAGACGATGAATGTTCTCAGTTCCACCTGTAAACGCACAGAAACGCAGCAGAGCCTGAGGAATTATTAAAACAGTTTAATGAATCATCATCTCAGTATTGTAGCTAGTTTACAACAGGAAATATATTTATTAATCCATTTATTTCACATTATACAGAGCGGCTGTCGCGTCGCCGGTTTAAATGCGTCTGTAAGTGTGTGAAAATGAGTCTGAAATGACAAAGCGAACTCAAACGTCATAATCACACGAACTAAAGCAGAAAAACACTTTGGTTGAATGTCGTCGACCGAGCGCAGTGCATTATGGGTCGTGTGGATGTTGCCGTGAGTGACGTCGGTGTGTTCGTATGGGCGGAGAGGTGGATTGTGGGTCGTTTTGGCTCAGAGAAGTGCAGTGTTCATGTGTTTAAAGCCCCATTGGTTCAGATCATCTGAATCTTTATGTACAGCTGTAGAATAGTAATAATATTAATAGTAATAATACTCATCAACACACACACACACACAATTAATCATTAAATGATTTACAAATCACTGCAGCCTCTCTGTGACTGAATGAATCGAATCTAATGCTCTGAATCTCACACACACACACACACGCATACACTCGCGCACACACACACACACACACACACACACACACATAAACACACACACATGCGTTTCTCTCCCTGTGCAGTTTAAAGTGTGTATTATATGTAAACAGTAGCCCTATAGAGACACGTCATCACAATGAGACACACATACACACATGTCAGGGTGTGTGTGTGTGTGTGTGTGTGTGTGTGTGTGTTAGTAAAGTGCTCAGTGCTCATGTCTCCTGTCTATATTGCCTCAGACACTGTGTTACACTCACTGAGCTCACAATCGCCATGGAAACAACCCACATAATTATCTTCATCATCATCAGTAGCAGCAGCTCTCTCACACACACACACACACACACACACACACACGCGTGTTAAGGCTAGTTCACACACACACACACACACACACACAGCGCTGTCATGTTTTCACTCGGTTGCTGTTTTTGACCTTATCTGACCCCACGATGAACTGTTGCCATGGCGATGAGGTAAGCGTCCCCGCCCTCCATAGAAACCGAAGCGCACGGACGCATTTTGACGCATATTTACAACATGTGATGAGCTGTTGGCGTGAATCTGAAGATCATCCCGTGACACGAGCTTCAGCGCCCCGGACGCGGTGAACCGACCCTCACGCACACCCGAGACTCCCATGAGCCTCTGCTGGAAGTCCTGATGTGTGTGTGTGGTGTGTGTGAGTGTGTGTGTGTGTGTGTGTTTACAGTCTCTCTCGCGCTGGGATCCAGATATACGGTCCAGACTGTTCCTCGATCACAGACTTCACGCGGTGGTAGATCTCCTCGAAGCTGTCGCCCTCCACGATCGCTGCACGCACACAAATATTATTATTACTAACTCGTTAAACACACAATGACACCAAAACTTGGATTTGTCTTGATCTTTTGTGAACACAATCTGAGGGTAATTATTGTTAACTAAAACTAAAACCATAGAAAAAACATTCCCATTACTTGAAAAAAAAAAAAATCCAGTTGAAATAAAATTAAATATATAAATCTTAAACTTATTTTATTCACTTCATTTACTTAATTCTTTTAATTTCCAAGGCAACATTTTAAATTTCCATTTAGTTTAACCTGGAAAACTAAAATACCTTAAACTGAATTAAAAAGGAATTAAAACTATACAGACTTGAAAACTAGTAAAAATAACAAAACCACATGGAACATGTGAAAATCAAAACTAATTTAAAATATAAATGTGATTAAAAACAAAAAAAAAAACAAAAACAAAAAAAAATAAAATTAAAATGCCAAAAAAAAAACTAAAATTACAGTGAAAATGGAATATATGAAAGAAACAACTATTTCAGAATATTAATAAAAAATAAAAATAAATAAATTAAAAATTAAAAGAACAAACTAATAAAAACGACAAAAACCACAACAAAATTACTAAAACTTTAACTAAGATTAGAATGGAAAACATAAATGTGAATAAAAACAACAAAATTAAATGAAATGAAAATGTCAAAAACCACACAACAAATTGCAACTAAAATTACAGTGAAAATGGAATATGTGAAAATAACAGCTATTTCAGAATATTAATTAAAAAAACGTAAAATATATTAAAATTTAAAAGAACAAACTAAAATGTTTATAATAATAAATGACAAAACCCACAACAAGATTCAGGGTTCATACAGATACTGCAAAATGAAATTCCAGGACTTTCAAGGACTTTTCAAGCACTACTTTGTTCATTTTCAAAGACTGCAATCAGAGATTTCATTTATCAAACAATGTCTTCTCTTTCAAGTTCTAAAAAAAGAGAAATATATATATATATATATATATATAAACATACTACTAAAAAATGGCAAAAATAAAGTAAAGCACATGCAAAGTATTACTGCTAAAGTATTACAAAATATACTAGTTTTACTACAGTAAAACCACAGATCATTATATTTGTGTACACTTTTTCTTTTATTTTTTTGTTTCGTTTTTATAACTGTACTGCCGTAATGGTTTTAAGTTTTCTAATACTAAAAAAAAAAAAAAAAAAGATTTGTGAAATCACTCTGAAATCCTGATCTGAAACCTTGTATGAACCCTGAAAATGACTAAAATTCTAGCTAAAATTAAAATGAAAAAATGTTAATGATATTAATGTAAAATGAAGATTTTATTTGAAAAAACGGATATCTATTTTTTTAATTTTCAAAAATGTTTATTATGATATGTTTTTAATGTGTTTTATTGTGTTAGCTGTATTTTTTAGTTATTTTTACTTTATATCAAAATAACCCAACTGCAGTTTGATATATTATTAATAATTAAATAATAATCAAATATTAATCATAACTATAAGACTAAAACAGGACTGGTTTGACATTCGCATCGGCGCAGACTGAGCGCACAGAGGGCAGTTACTGTAACCAATCACATCAGAGCTGATTTCCATATGCAGGTGTGCTGATGTTTCACCTGAGAAACACTCGATGAAGTCCTGCTCCAGTTTGACGGCTCTGTCCAAAGCTCTTCGGGCCTGTTCCTCCGTCAGACGCTTGTTAATGTCTCTGAAATCAGACGCGAGAGTGACACGGCGTCAACACACCAGGACAGCGTTACGCTGTGAGCGACTGGATCGAGCGTCTCTGTTTCTGAACAACAGCGTGCAGTCTGACCTGCGCATCAGTGATCTCAGATACTGATCATGTCATTTATACCTTAAAGAGGTTACATTTGAATCTGAATATCATTTAATATCCATAATGAAAACAACAACAGCTCATTTACCTCAGATCTGGAACATAATGCAAGAACAAGAAACATTTTCAAATCACTAACATTTTGCTTTGGAACGATTTTGGTTATACTGCACACACACACACACACTCACACACACACACTCAGACTCACAGTATGTTCTGCAGGGATGAGGGTCGTATGAAGATGGCGATGGGGTGAAGTTGGGCGGCCTGTAACCTCCTGACTGCATTCGCTGAAACATCCAGGATACAGTGCTTCCCTTGCTGAACACACAAAAACACACAGCTGGTGAGCGTCTCTTCATCCACCTTCATGTCCATCCGTCTATCAGTCTCTCACCTGTTCCGCCACCTGTCTGACGCTCTGGACGCTGGTGCCGTACAGGTGGTTGTTGTACTGTCCGGCCTCGATAAACCGGTGACTCTGAATGTCTTTCTCCATCTGTTCGCGTGACGACACGAAGTGATAGTCGCGCCCGTCCATCTCGTATTCGCGCTTGGGCCGCGTCGTGTCTGTCAAACACAGGAAGTGGATCTTCAGCGAGTCTTTGTGGAGTTTATGATTCAAACAAGAACAAATATCTCCTGGAAAAATCAACTTATTTTAAAGGGAAAGCTAGTTTTCATTCAATATCGACAGATAATTGTTCTTGTTGTAATCAGAAACTCATTTCATATTGTAATGAACACTCATTTTTGAGATCATTTTGCATCTCCAGTAAATGTATGTTGTTTAGATACAGTATTTGTACTGGAAAACCAGACAAAAATACTGAGGAAGATTTTTTTTTGCAGCGCATTAATGCAATGACTTTCTGAAGTTAAGTTAAGTTAAGTTATTAAGACTCTTTACGGGCCACAGAAACCCTGATATTTTAATTTAATGCAACATTTCTCTTTTTTCCATTTAAATTGATGTGCTGAAATTGTCTCGCTCTTCCTGAACTCTGTTTTTGTTCTGGTTCATGTCAGTTAGGGTATGTCGAAAAACTCCCATCTCATGTTCTCCCTCAACTTCAAAATCATCCTATATCACTGTTTTACCTTTTTTGTTAAAGGTGTTTGATCTTCTTTGCATGTTCACTTTGCAAACACTGGGTCGGTACTTCTGCAGTGATGTAGGATGATTTTGAAATCATTTTTGAAGTTGAGGGAGAAAATGTTTTCGTTTTTTCCACATTCCCTAACTGTCTTGAACCGGAAAAAACAGAGTCCAGGCAGGCCAAGTCAAGACGAGAATAAGTATATAATTTGTATAAGAATAAAAAGTATATAAATTGTATTATTTTTATGAAAATAACCGATCGTTTCGTTAGATAAGACCGTCCTTCCTCGGCTGGGATCGTTTACAACCACATTTGTGATCGTTTGAAGCCGCATTTTAACTACATTTTGGAAGTTCATAATCGGGGCACCATATCAGTCCATTATATGGAGAAAAATCCTGAAATGTTTCCCTTAAAAAACATGATTTCTTTATGACTGAAGAAAGAAAGACATGAACATCTTGGATGACAAGGGGGTGAGTACATTATATGTGAATTGTTGTTCTGGAAGTGGACTTCTCATTTAAAATGTTCTGGTTATCAAAAGAAACATTAATTTAATTTATCTTTTAATTATTGAAAATTAAGCAAACTTTATTTTTTGGCAAACAAAGGGAATTTACTGCTAAAATTAAAACATGGAAGAAATGTTGTGTGATTATATTCTAAAAATAAAGTTTCGTTTTAGTAGTAGCAGTAGTAGGCGATGTAAATTCTACTGAACAATAGTAATATATTTCTGGCACAATGTCTTCAGGTTAAACCGGACTTTTATTTTGACGGGTTGCTGTGTCTACCTTTACAGTTCTGTGTGTGTATGATATGATGATAGTTTTACTCAAATGGAACCGTCAAATGATCATGAAGTGACTCTCAGCAGATGTTGTTCATGTATTTACGTCCTCATTTAGTGAGACGACAGACGCTGAAGTCACCATGAGCGTCGTGCGCTTCAGTTTGTGTGTAGTAAACAAATCCGTATAGCAGACCCTATAACAGTAATTCTTACGTGGGACGCAGGAGCCGAACTTGTCGGGGAACTCGGAGAGCAGATCGTCATTGACGCGGTCCTTGCTTGGCCCGAGGATAATGACTGGACGTGCGTAATGCACTGCGGGACAGGAAATGACATCACAGTCAGTCAGCAGAACACACTCTGACATCAGTGACATCCAGCGACTCGAGACTCACCTTCAGTCTGAATCACCGTCTCATAGCTCACGATGTATTCGCTGCGTCCTGAAACACACACACACACACAGAGCGTCAGTGTCACATGACCTGCATGAGCAACACACGAGACTCAAACACACTCACTCACCGCCGACGGCGTCTCTGCCTCGCGTCTTCAGACGGGACCATTCCTTCCTCTCCACCCTACAGAAACACACACACACACACACACACACACACACACACACCTGATGAGCTGCTGCGGGTGACGTTCAGATACACATTAGTGTTCAGAGTCACTGAAAATCAGTCAGCGAAACACTGTGACTCACACACACACACACACACACACACACACACACACACCTCCTCTTGCTGGGAATGTATCCGGTCTCCTCCAGCTCTCCGTGTGGAGTGAGTTTTCCGGCCTGCCACCATTCCTCATCACTGCAGTCAAACACCTGCAGAATGTCTCCAAACCTGAAGCTCAGCGCCTGCGACAGGAAACCACCGTCCGCCGTCTTATCGTAGTCAAACAGAGCCCTACACACACACACACACACACACACACACACACACACACACACACACAGAGTCAGTGGCGGCAGCAGCATCATGTGTATGTGTGCGTTCAGGAGTCCAGTCACTTTATTTCTATAGAGCTTTATAAATACAGATTGTGTCAAAGCAGTTTCACAGTGTTAAACAGTAAAACAGTGTGATGATCATGGAAAGAAAATTCAATTCTAAATAAAGCAACTCTAAAAAGAGGACAATACTACAAGTCAAGATTCCAGTTAAAGGCACAATATGTAAGATTTTTTGATTACAATTTACAAAAACCACTAAAACAGTGCCATCTATTTTGCTGAATGTGTACTTAAATAATCCGAAATGTTTCCAAGAACGTTTAAATCCAGAGAAATAAGCAATTTTAATTGAATTGTCATTGCGTCACCTGCCAATGACATCATACACACTCGATTTTCTGTTTTTATTTTATAGAAAACATTAACTCATTCATAGACACGATTTCTGCCCGTGTCCCATCAGACTGCATCGGCTGCGAGGATGAAGACTACAACTCCCACGATTCCACACTCAATCATGGCTCCGTCAAACTACACCTTCGGTTCTTGTTTGTTTTGAAAATGCGCACTCTAGTGGTGAAAACTTACATATTATGCCTTTAAAGTCAAATTGTCACTGACGCAAAATTAAGACTCTCCAAGCAATAAATGCAGTAAAAATTAGTAAAAAAAAAAAAAAAAAAAAAAAAAAAAAAAAAAAAAAGAACTGTTAATGAATTATTGCTGCAGTCTTCCACCAAAATAAAAGCTCTGTGGTTTAACCCTCAAAGACTGAGACAGCCGGTCAGACAGACAGTTATATAAAAATAACTATTGTTATTAAATGTTTAATAACTTTTGAACCGCTAATCCAATTTGAATGCTTTAAAAAGTCTTGTAATGTAGACATTCTCCTCTTTTCAGTGATATCGCATTGTCTCATTTGGATATTCAGAGGCTCCGTAGCGAACGTGATTACGTCATCACATTTCCTCAGCACTGATTCGTCAGATGAAACCAATGCATTTCATTCCTCTGAGCCAAACAGAAATGACATTTGATGCTTAGTCCCACCCACGTGCCACAATTTGAACAAGCGCAAAGTGAAAGTAAAACGCTTTGTGTGTGAATGAAAATAAACGATCCATTTGGTTGTTATGCAACTAGTTCTTATATACTTTATAAAGATCATTTGCTCAGTTTTTTCAGTTGCACTCTCTTGTGTGTAGTTTGTGAATAATTTGGACTGTTTGTATTTTTGTTGCACAAGACAATTTGCGCAGTTGTTTTCACTACTTGCTATAACGTTACACTGTTTGTTTATTGTTCATACTCAGATTAAGAATATATTTATCTGAAAAAGTCACTTTTTACTGTGTTTTGTTTTTATATAACACTGTTTCTAGTGTGACTTTACTCCTGAAACGTTTTTGGACACATCTATATTTCAATAAACTAAATAGGCCTGTTTTTCACTAAAAAGCGCCTATAGTAAAATTGTAATAAATGGCTGTAACTTGCTTGGGGAATGTTATATGAGGACAAAATTTTATTTGGAAGTGTAAAACACCTAAATACAATTTTCTAAAGAAAAAAATCCAAACTTCAGGAGTTTTTATTTGAGTACACAGTAAAAAACACCCAATTGTTGCTAGCGTTTTTCCTAAAATTCTGGAAATTCATTCCTTTTTAGAGAAAACAAAAGGAAAATTTAAATAAGCTTTAAAATAAGGGACTTTAAATAAGCTAATCGTAAACTTCAAGTACTCCTGATTATAATGATATATGGCACTTAATGCTGACTGCTAGAATAGGTCTGAAAAAAGCAAAGAAAAGTACAGGTGCGTCAGGTGCCCCAAAAATGTTCTAGGTCTTTAAGGGTTAATGTTTAATATAAAAAAATTAAGACAAATATAAATATTAGCATTGACATCTATTATAGCATTGACTGACTATTATACTATAAAATTAAATTATTATTATTATTAAATACATGATTTATTTTACAGTTTAATAGTTAAATATTGTATTATTACTATAGGAATTTATTTTATTTATTTATTTGTTAATTTTTTATAATTTAAATAAAACAACAATAATTATTAACAGTAATATATTCACTTGTTTTTTTTACTTTAAATAAAAATAATTATTTAAATAAAAATAATAATAATAATAAATAGTTGTTATTATTATTTTTATGTCCCTGCATTTGTTTTCTGCCAAAAAAATCTTGATGGTTTAACATGTGAAAGAATTTAAGACACATTTTTCTGATGTTTTTTTAAAGTAAAATAATTATTAAATGTGTGTTTTTTTGGGGTTTTTTTAACACTGCAAGAGTATTATTATTGCAGTAATATATCTGAAGAGTTCAGATGCAAAAGCCTCTAAGCACGTCTGGCGTTTTTCTTTAAAATGAGCATTTCTTTCTGCCTACTATGCATAGGTTTCTATGTAAGTACTGGTACCTCTGAATGGGTTGAGGCTGGGATTCAGTGCATTTGAAGTGAAAGTACTTGATGAACATACTGTGTGTGGAGAGCATTCGCTCAGTATCATTATCTCATTTTTTGACCAAGATGGCTTTTAGAGGCTTTTCCATTGGAACTCTTCATTTATTGATGTTCCATTTTTATGATTTAAAAACAATTATTCTAAATTTGGTAAAAAAAAAAAAAAAAAAAAAAAAATCACATTTTGATTTGTTTCTCTAAATGGTTCAGCCATAAGCAGCAGCAGCAGTAACTGGCTGTTTGCAGTGAAATCATACTAAATCAGTATTCTGTGTGCTGTGTGTGTGTTTCTGTCTTCAGTACCTGATGAAGAAGCTTCTCTTCCCGCTCCGTAATGACGCCGCGGCAGAAACTAAACTGCTGTTCATCAGCTGCTCCCGCAGATCATGAATCTTCGCTTCAAACCTGCTGTACTCTAAACACACACACACACACACACACACACACACGTGTGATGCACCGGTCTGGTTTGTCAGGACAGTGTAATTATGGCTGGATTTCTCTGTGATTTTCTCACCCTCTGGTCTGTACTGTGCGATGATGGTGACCGTCTGTCCCGCGTTCTTCAGCGCCGCCGCCGCCTGTTCATGAGTGGCATGTCGCAAATCCACACCGTTCACCTGCAACATCACAACAACATTACAGCAACGCTGGAGTGACAGTGTGTGTGTGTGTGTGTGTGTGTGTGTATGTGAGAGAGAGAGAGAGACGTACACTCAGGATCTGATCTCCTTTCCTCAGCTCTCCGCTCAGATCAGCAGCTCCTCCCGCCAGGATGAAGGAGATGAAGATCCCCTCGCCATCCTCACCGCCCACGATATTGAAGCCCAAACCCGTAGAACCCCTGAGAATGACCACACGCCGCGGCTCCCTACAGACACCAGCACACACACGCACAGCAGACCGTTGCATAATGTAATATGTTTTTAATGTTTATGTTAGGCTCTATAAAAGCAGCAGAAGGTGTGTGAGATGTGTGTATATAAAGATGAGTGTGTTGACCTGGGAATGTCCTCGTCCCCCAGCAGCAGACCTTTAGGGATGGGGGAGTAGCGGCGTGGAGACGAGGGACTGAGGGCTTGTGGGTAATCAGACATGTCCATATGAGGAGAATACGCTGCAGAGACACACACACACACACACACACGTCAGAGATCAGCTGTGTGAGCGTGTAGGAGTGTGATGGAGCGTGTGGGAGTGTGTGTGCGCTCACAGCTGGTGATGTCAGGAGGATTGTAGGCGTCTTGATGATGATGAAGAGTTTTGGCCACTCTCAGATAAACCACATCTCCGGTGTTTTTCAGCGCCGCTACAGCGTCCTCGTGCATCACATCCTCTAGATACATATTATTCACCTAAACACACACACACACACACACACTGTAGATCAGTGTCATTTGATAAAACTAACCAGCATCACTGAATATCCATGATTATCAACACTTTCACCTCATGTAGTGTTTAACAGGATTTTGTGGAGCTCAGAAATATAAAACCTACAAACCCATCATTAGGATGTTTTTAGAGTCCATAATCCATAATTGCGCTTCCTCCAGCGAAAAAGTCCATTTCCTGTTATCTTTTCACTAGGGATGCTCAGTTTAACCGGTTAACTGTTAACCGACAGAAAGAATTTTGACCGATTAATACAATCAGTTAAACAGTTTAGAAGGTCTTTTTTTTTTCAGTAATTTATCAAAATATTTTAAAACATTTGCTGGATGGTTAAAATAAAATAAAATTGCATTTTTGAGAGAAAAAAGGATAAACTGTGTAGGCCTTTAACATTAAATCGCATTTTATTATTAGGCTACATTCAGAAATAGACCTGATACAGATGCAAAATGTTTCCAAATGTTATAAACATAGGCTAGGCTATTTCATTTCACCTCACTCACAAGAAAATTCATTCAATGTAACAGTATTTAGAAAAAAACAAGAATGAAAAATATAAGAAGCTAGGCTATATAAACTAATTCATTTAGGCTAAAGCAAAACTGAAACTAACGTTGGGTCTCTCATATGACACAAATCCGAATGTTTCTGTATTCAAGACATATTTGAATGCCAAAATATTATTTATTATGTAAACTTAGTTTTGTACTTCACTCACATTCCAATATCCGCATAAAACAAATTGTTTGGCATAATATCACGGCAGTATGTTCATAACAATTAAGCGGTGTGTTTTTTTCCATATGTTTAGCTGACTGTAATTTATTATGATATGGAAAGGCTGCACTGTGAAGTTAGCAGTGCTTATCTGTGTGTGTGTGTGTGTGTGTGTGTGTGTGTGTGTGTGTGTGTGGCGCAATCACTTGATTATTTTCCCTTCTAACAGTGGAAACGACTCCTTCTAGTCATACAGATAATCCAAACTGTAAATGGTTTGCTTTTATTTGTGTAGATTCAAAATAAAAACAAATCTTTGTGCTTTTGTAAAATAAAGAAAAATAGGATGCCACTTTCAGCCGCCTTCCTTTCACGCAGCACAAAAATGAACCAAAACTCTGCTTACTAACTACTTGTTGCACAGTTTTTTCTTATATATATAGCCTAGCTTTATTGTGTTTTTCTCCGTTCGCAGAAGCGCTGCAGGTGCGTGATGTGACGTGACCATGTGAATCCTCATGTTCTGTTGCTTTTTGAGCATGTAAAATGAATCCCTGGAAAACAAATTTTGTTTTGTTTTTTTTTAACGGGTAACAGACACTTATCCTTTCTAACATAATTAAATTCTAAATTAAGCGTCGGCTGTGGGTTAGGAAAAATAACCAAACTGAACATCCCTATCTCTCACATCAAAATCCAGCCACATATTTGTTCAGAGCTGTTTTGGCTTGTAAACGGTGCTTGATCTGCGCAGATTTCTCTCCTGATTCAGACCAGACCACTTTTTCACTGAAGGAAGCGTTATTATGGATTATGGACTCATTGTATTTGAGTTAACCCTCAAAGACTGAGACAGCCGTCCGCGGCTAAAAATAACTATTGTTCTTAAATATTTAATAACTTTTGAACCGCTAATCCAATCTGAATATTTTAAAAAGTATTGTAAAGCTGAGATTCTCCACTTTTTCTATATCTTTTGTTTTCCTGTATCATTTGAATATTCAAAGGACCTGTAGTGAATGTGATTACGTCATCACATTTTGATCCACGTTGATTTGTCAGAAGAAACCAATGCGTTTCATTCCTCTGAGCCGAACAGGAACAATTGTTGAAGCTTAGTCCCACCCCCGTGCTCAGATTGGTTCAAACTGTCATCTATTCAACTAATAAAAATAGGTTTTGGACTTTTGAACCACCAGTTAGCATGTATCTTTGGAAATGTGAACAAATGTAAAGTGAAAGTAAAGTGCGTCGTGTGTGCATGAAAACAAACACAAAATAACACATTTGTGTGACAGCACTCTCTGAAAAAGCACAGAAAGACACACGAAAGAGCACTTTGACATAAAACAAAAACAAAGACAAAGACAAGGATGAAACAGCAGTACACGTCAGATAAAGCACTGGAATTTATGTTTTCACGTGGCTATGCGCTGTCCCGGTAAAATCGATTCCGACACAGAATACAGCCAGCGGATCGATCCATTTGGCTGTTATATTATGTAAATTATAAAGATCATTTGCTTTTTTTCTGTTGCACTCTGTATATTTTTTTTCTTTCATTTTGTGTGTAGTTTGTGAATCACTTGCACTGTTTGTATATTTGTTGCACAAGACAATTTGTGCAATAGTTTTCACTACTTGCTGCACTGTTTGCGTTTGTTGTTCATACTCTGATTGAAAATCAGAGAAAAAACACCTCACCGTTTTTATTTATTTTTTTTTTACTATGTTTTGTTATTATGTAACACTGTTTCCATTTACTTTACTTTCAAAACATTGTTGAAGACATCTACATTGTCAATAAACTAAAAAGACCTGTTTTTCACTGAAAAGTGCCTTTAGCAATATTGTAATAAATGGCTATAACTTGCTTGGGGAAAGTTATATGTAGACAGAATTTTATTTGGAAGTGTGAAACACCCAAATACAACATTCTAAAGAAAAAAAAGTCCAAACTTCAAGAGTTTCTGTTTGAGTACACAGCAAAAAACATTGTTGCTTGCGTTTTTCTTAAAATTTTGTAAATTCATTCATTCTTAGAGAAGACAAAAGGAAAATTGGGACTTTAAATTAGCTAGACTGAAACTTCAAGTTCTCCTGTTTATAATGATATATGGCATTTGATGCTGACTGCCGGAATAGTTCTGAAAAAACAATGAAAATGCAGACGTGTCAGGTGCATACGTCTTAATGATGGATTTGTTTCAGCTTTTGTCTTCTCAAGACGTTCTCAAGATCTCAACTGATGGACTGGAGTGGTGTGGATTACTTGTGGATTATTGTGATGTTTTTATCAGCTGAATGGACTCTCATTCTGACGGCACCCATTCACATCCATTGGTGAGACGGTGATGGAATGACACATTTCTACAAGTCAACTACATCTTGGATGTTCAACTCACAGCGAGGATCTTGTCTCCGATCTGCAGGCGTCCGTCTTTATGCGCGGCTCCTCCTTCGATGATCTTGGTGACGTAGATGCTGTTGTCTCCGGGGACATGCTGGTTCCCCACGCCGCCCGCGATGCTGAAACCCAGACCTGCGGCACAGGATCAGCCAATCAGATCAGCTGAACACCAGCCCCGCCCACCTCGCTCGCTCGCTCACCTTTAGGGCCTTTGATGAGCTTGAGCTCCGTGATTTTCTCTGCAGACGGTTTGTGTCGCAGCACGTAGAGCCGGACGATGGGCCCCGCCTCCTTCAGCGCCTCCACCGCAAAACTATGAGTGACCTCACGCACATCCACGTCATTCACGAACAGGATGCTGTCGTTCACCCTGAAACACGGACGGGTGAAACTCACTAATCTTGAGAACACATCACACACAAAATCAGACACTTCAACAAGTTACGCTCAGGACCAGAGATCGTCTCCACAGCACATTCACCACAGTTTCATTACACTGAACAAAAAAAAATGGTGTAGGATTTACTTTGACACAATTTTCACTCAGTAACTCCTAGTAAATTTTACAAATAATTATAAAGAATCTGCAACACATTTGCAAGTATAAAGTATAAAGTAATAATCTGTTAAAACTCGGAAAAATCTGAAATACACTGCAATAAAATGAATGAACCACTCTCATTCTCATTAGCTGAAGAAAATCATAAAGTAGTATTTAATTAGTAAAACAACTGTTAAAGTACATTTTTGTATGCTAATTTTAATAGTAAACTGAGACCTCTTTGGGGTTAAATGCTTTAATAAATAAATAACTGTTGCAAGGCGAGACACTGCAGGTGAATAGGGTAAAGAAATGAACTAATAGTTATCGTCCTACTTACCCAGTTGATTGATTACATTGATAATTGCATTTTTTGTATTAGAGTTTTCTAAAATGTTAGGTTTAAATATGCAAATGTGGTATTATTTAATGAAATATGCTCTAATTTGCATAAAGTTCTAGTACAAAATTCTAAACACCGGATGAAGTCAGTTTCAAAATTCTTGTTTCATTTTTTGGACATATTAGAGTCAAAAGTTTTTACAGATGGAATTTTGGGTGTCTCATTTTTGTCATTCCATAATTCAGAAAATACTTAGAACAAACACAATATTTTTACAATTTATTTTACACTGTATGTTTGAGATAAATATATTTTATTTTCATTTATTTACTAAATAAAATTCATTAATCGATTCATACATTCTTTATTTGTTTAGAAGTGAAATGAGATTACTTTTGTTTCATTTCATGTGGGATTTACTTAGAAAGAATTTTCACACAGGAATTGTTAGTAAATTTGACAAGAATTACAAAGAATCAGCAAGTAACACCCTGAACTTAGTATGAAAATTTGAGGTAGAAAGACTTTTTCTTCTAAAACACTCCAATATTTTTTCTTTTAATTGCAACTTTGAACACTGAATCAAATCTCATTCTCATTAGCTGATGAAATGCAGTGTTTAAATTGGTACATTTGTAAAACACAACTGTTAAAATACACTAGTAAAAAAATTAATAGATTTAAAATGCATTTATTTTTATACTAAGTATAGTTGAAGTCTATTAACATATTGACTGACATATCGCTCGAGACTTACTGATATAAAAATTGTAGTTAAACTTTATTTGGAGTACTACTTGTGCACAATGCACATTTCTTAATATTCAGCCTAAAATATGTTTTAATGTCACTACTGAGCATTGTGTGATGTTTAAATAATGTTTGTCTTTAAATGCAAAATATTTAAAGCGTACCTAAAGTATACCTGCAATAGTTCCACTTTAGCACAATCAAATATACTGCAGTAAATCTTTAGTTGGACTTCAGCACAATTCAAGTGCATTAGCAGACTTTTAATGTACCTGTTTACTAAAAGTATAATTGCAGGGTATTTTTTAAGTACATAAGATGCAAATGTATTTGTAGTATACTTAGCATGAAATAAATGTATTTTAAATACAGTTTAGTGTATTTTCACTAGGGTACACTTGGTATCTCTTACAGCAAATTTTATGTATGCTGATTTTAATTAATATTAAATCATAAAAGGAGACCCATTTGGGTTCAAAAAATAAATCGATAAAAATAAAAAAAATGAAAAAAAAATTATTTTGCTTAAAGAAAATGCCTACTTGATCACATTGCAACATTATTAACTATTAAAAGGCAATGCAAAGAAACAAACTCAATTTTCTTTAAGCAAAATATTTCTTTCTCTTCATTTACGTTTATGAACATTTATGAATCAGTTAATTAACTTATTATTTGTTTAGAAGTGATGTATACGTTTGTGACCTTTAAGCCACCCAGAAATCAAATATAAATCTTGATCAAACACATATTACGGGTGTGACATGACGGCGCAGGTGTGTTCCTGTACCTTAGCCGTCCGTCCTGCGCCGCGGCTCCTCCTGGGATGATCTTAGTGATGAAGATGCTGGGATCGTCTCCTATGTGAGGGTTATCAGTCCCACCGGCGATACTGAAGCCCAGACCGGAGTTACCCTAAACACACACACACACACACACGCTGATGTTCATGCACTAGTGCTCTGACACGATGCATTTGAGAAGAGCTGAAAGGAAGAGACGTCTCTAACCCTCTCCAGTGTGATCTCCTCATACTCCACGTCTCCGTCCATCCCGTTCATCTGAGACACAGAGAGAAAACATCAGTCATCACTCATCAGTATCATCACTCAGTTTCTGAGGTCTGTCATCATCATCATCTCTTCAGCACATCATCCTAGATGATTCTTAGTGACGCTCAAACAGCTTCATCGGCATGAAACCAGACGCATTTCAGAGCCAATCACTGATGGGGGCGGAGCTTGACAGTGAAAGATAAGGTAAGGTCTGATCTGAATCAGGAGAGAAATCTGCACAGATCAAGCACCATTTACAAGCCAAAACAGCTCTAAACAAATATGTGGCTGGATTTTGATGTGAGAGACAACAGGAGATGGACTTTTTCACTGGAGGAAGCACTATTATGGATTATGGACTCATATTTGAGTTAAACACGTCTCAGTGATGGATTTGTTTCAGCTTTTGTCTTGTCAAGATGTGAACTGATGGACTGGAGTGGTGTGGATTACTTGTGGATTATTGTGATGTTTTTATCAGCTATTTGGCCTCTCATTCTGACGGCACCCATTCACTGCAGAGGATCCAGACAGTGATGCACATTTCTACAAACCTGATGAACAAACTCATCCTAATCTTGGATGGTCTGAGGGTGAGCACAGTTTCAGCACATTTTAATTTTCAGCTGAACTATTCCTTTACGTAATCAGGGTGAGTTTTTCATCAACAGCATCTTGAAAGCACTGAAGAACTGACACACATTGGAGACTCACAACCTAAACGACCTGAGAGAGACACGCTGGGTAATTAACATCATGTCTGTTTCAGTAACGGAGCTGAAGAACTTTAATTAAAGTCGTTTGATGAGTTCCAGCACTGGAGGGCCTGTAGCCGTCACACACACACACACACACACACAGTGACAGCTGATCTGTGTGTTCATGTGGACTGAGAGACAGACAGGATGAGCACAGCATCACTGTACAGTCAGAGCGCTGTGTGTGTGTGAGTGTGTGTGTGTGTGTGTGTGTGTGTGTGTGTGTGTGTGTGTGTGTGTGTGTGTGTGTGTGCGCGTGTCATTTGGTTGCTACGGCTACTGCATGGCAACAGCTGTTGAGTCCTCTGGGAAAATCCAGTTTCCTTAGCAACTAACATTTCCATGGTAACAGTGTCAGCCTCTCAGCCTCATCACAGGCCAAATGCCCATAAGCAAGAGATCACACACACACACACACACACACACACACACACACACACGTGTTTGTTCTCGTGCTGTCTGATGACTTCTAAAACTTTGAGTGACTTTTATCTAAACACACACACACACACTCACACTTCAGTAGAATTTGCATCTGTTTAATATTCATGAGTCCAGAATTAGAACTGCATCTTTATTAATAAACATCAGATACAAATATCCAGACTCTCATTTTCTGAACTCTTCTGTTTCTCACATGCGTCTTCATGTGCAGTTATGATGGCATGACATTTTATTTGTGACCCTGGACAACAAAACCAGTCATATGGGTAATTGTTTTTTAAATTGAATGAATAAATAAGCTTCCCATTGATGTACGGTTTGTTAGGACAGGACAATATTTGGCTGAGATTTGAAAATCTGGAATCTGAGGGTGCAAAAAAAAAAAAATTCAATATATTGAGAAAATCACCTTTAAAGTTGTCCAAATGAAGTTCTAAGCAATGCATATTACTAATCAAAAATTATGTTTTGATATATTTACAGTAGGACATTTACAAAATATCTTCATGGAACATGATCTTTAAAGATTTCTCCTAATGATTTTTGGCATAAAAGAAAAATCGATCATTCTGACCCATACAACGTATTGTTGGCTATTGCTACAAATATACCCGTGATACTTATGACAGCTTGATTTTTAAATTTTCATTTTAGCAAATGAGTTGTGTTTCTGTCACTTTAAGAGTTATTACGAGTTTTTTGTTTTAGTTTTAATTAAGTACATTAACTTAAATTGTTAATATTTTAAAATGCATTTTTATTTCTAAATGTTCTATTTTAATTTTCAATTTTAGTTACCAGTAGGCTAACTGTGTTTTTATTATTTTATTGGTTCTTTTTTTATGTTTATATATTTTTATTCATGTTGTTTTAATTTTAATTAAGTAAACTATTAATATTTTAAATCTGTTTTATTTCTAAATTTTCCATTTTCGTTAACAGTAGGCTAATTGTGTTGTGTCCTTTTTAATAGTTTTCTATTAATATTTTTATTTGAGTTTTAGTTATTTTGAATCTGCTATCACTCTTTTCTTTTGTTTTCCATTTTTTTTTTTATTTTAGTTGAAAGTTTCAGTAATTTTGTTGTGTTTTGCTATTTTAATAGCTTTTTGAAATATGCTTGTTCAGTTTTTATGCGTGTTTCGAGTGGTGTCCCCCAGTAAAAATTCTGGGGGGTAAAATACACGTTTTTTTGGCGGGGTTCCCCTGGTAAAATTCACATTCCAGAGGCTAAATATAACATTATTGAGGTCACTTCAACCCGCGGACATGAAAAACAACCTGTGGCAAAAGTGTTAGCCCAATTCCGCATGAAAACCGCCAACTTGGCAACACTGGTTAAGCTATTAATATTCTGAATCATCCCAGGAAAGATGGTGAAAATGGTGAAAACTTAAAAGTCACAGTGATGGTGTGTAAAACACACATTTAACCTGAGATCCAGTTGAAAGAACCATCTAAACCAGCTAACCGGTTCAGCTAGTGACCAGTACACATGACCAGTTCAAATGGTCAAGCTGATTTAGCATGCTGACACTAAACAGACTGCACTAACAACTGTTAACCAGTAGCAGAATCACCCATCAGTTTAACTAAAGTCAGCTGTAGTTCACTAGCGTCTCACACACTCCTGCGTGACATCACAGCAATCATGCCACGCAGTTGCCATGACAACGTGCACAGACTGCATCACACCATCACTCTGGTCACCATGGATACGATGCAGCGCTCAGCAGAAATCTGGCAACTGTCAACAAGACGCACAAATACACAGGAAAAAAACATGCTCTTACCATAAAAACACACAGTTTACCACGGTAACCTCATCACGCCCACAGAAGCTTCTCAACCTCTCATCTCATGCTCGTCTTTCTCACATAACTCTGATATTTTGCCAAAACTGGTTACTATGGTGATTTCTGTTAGTTACAGACACTAACGTGATGGTGGTATTTCATTCAGTACCATGTAAAATCATAGTAATCAAACAGAGGCATGACGTTACCATCACTGTACTACGGTAATACCACAGCAACCCTTACAAGAGAATCACTTGATAAACACACACACACACACACACACACACAGTGGTCTCACCATCTCACACACTCACAACTGTCTCTCACTCTCTCTTACACTCACACTAACAGCTGTCTAACACACACAGACACACACACAGCTGTCTCACTCTCCCTCTCTCTCCTCACACACACACACACACACATCTGTCTCACCGTCACTCTCTGTCTGTGTCTCTTGGCTTTGCGCACGTTGCTGATGAATCTTCGGCCCATCTTCTTCGCGTACCAAACCGACACGAACATGACGTAAGAGCCGCGGGATTACATCACACACGCGTTCACATCGACACCGAATCAAACAGAACCGGATCGATCAGAGTCCGACCGAAAGAGAAGGAGATCTGAGAGAGAATCCGCGACCGTCCGTCAACCGCGGACAGATGACGATGATGAGGATGCGGATGAGGAAGATGATGAAGGTGATGATGACAGCAGTCCTGGCGCGTCAGTGTCGTTTCATCTGCCTCTTCAGCCGGAATCACGAGCGCAAAATGAACCTCGAGACGCACAGAAATGAGCTACAGACGCGCGCGAGGAGCTTCATCCTGCTGCCGCGCGACCGTTAAACACACACACACACACACACACACACACACACACACACACACACACACACACGGCCGCTCTCCCGCGCGCGCGTTCTCTCTCACAGGATTGCTGCTTCTGTTACTCGTTCTGACAGAAAAAGGCGCCAATAACAGTAATGTAGATGGAAAACGGGATAAAAGCTAATAATAATTAATTAAAATATAATTTACAATTAAAATAAATAAATATACATTTTAAAATATAAGCAATCAAAAATAAACCCTTTAATTTATTTACCTGCATGTCACGTGACCGTTAACTGTCATCACGTAAACGTCTTTTTGATAAATTATTGAAATTTAAAATTTCAGGGGAGCTTCAAGAAAATATTTTAACTCAACTGAAAAAAGACTGCCAACTGCTGATGAAGATTTATCATAAAGTAGAGCAGAACATAATAGAATAGATGTTGTAAGCGATTTTTGAGATGCCTGACAGAACTGGTTTGATTACTTACAAATTGTAATCAGTTACTGATTCCAAATCACATGACAAAAATTGTAGTCAATAACGTGATCCATTACGTTACACATTTTAGGTCATTTAATCATACTACTTTTAGATTACTTTTGACTGAACTCGTTCATCATCGATTTAAACAGAATAATCTTGTGCCGTAATGATGTAAAAATACAGAGAGTGAGAAAACATATTCCTTTCATTGTAATGAACAACATGAAGTGCATTAAACATTATATTACTTCAAGGTTTCCCAAACTGGGGTTCGTAAAGGAACTGCAGGGGGTTTGAGATTAATGAAAGGCTGACAAGGAATTAAATCATAAAATTAAAATAAATCATTTTAAAATAACAATCACAATAATTCACTTACTAAAAAAGATGAAATATTTTATGTTTACCTGCACACCATATGACTGTTAACCAGAGAACCGTGAACATGCAAATGTGATACTTAATTATTAAAACTTAAAACTTTTTTTTTTTTTTTAAATCTCAGGGGTAATTAAAGGGGTCATTGATTATGATTTCTCTTTTTTAACTTTAGTTAGAGTAATGCTGCTGTTTGAGCATAAACAACATCTGCAAATTTACGACGCTCAAAGTTCAGTAGAAAGGGAGAGATTATCTGTTACAGAATTGCTGATTGAGCACCTCTTCAGGTGAAACGTTCAGTTTGAGAATGTCTGCAAACAAAAAAATAACACGAGTTTGTGCATTTAAATAAGTCTGAAAGACAAAAGCCTTTCAATAATACATAATACATGGCTAAACTGCAGTGACATTATAAAAAATAAGAATGAATGTGTTCATCAGTAGTTGATGCAATGTCGAAACATTTCTTAAACCTGAAATGATTTTTGTAAATCCACTGATCAAATGCTGTCGCCACCTGACTAATGACTAGACTATGTGTGAATGTCCACAAAACTGCACTTTCTGAGTATATATATGTATATATATATAAGCGGTAGACTGGTTTAGAAAGGAACATTTAAAAGATAAAAATGAGGAATAAGAGATAATCAATACATGATGCATCATTTATTGCGATTGTGTGAATAATATGTAATCATGTAATCAATAACTGACTACGTATATTTTAAAATGTGACTTACTCTAATTACATGTACTTAATTTTTGGAACCTGATTACGTAATCCAGATTACATGTAATCAGTCACTACCCAGCTCTGCTGACAGATGTGAGAAACACACCTGACTGTCCACAGCTGAAAACGGCAAAACAGAGTCAGAGGATCAAAAACTGTCCTGCAAATGATCATATGACAGTCTGTGAGCTCAATACTGGTGTTGAACTTTCTGTGGAGTTCACACTCAAAGCTTCAGTACAGGGTTATTATTCACCACATTACTCTCTCAATCTCACTCCCTCATGAAGTGTTCCTGTTGCTATGGAGACCAAGATCCCTGCCATCTCCACGGTGATTTGCGTGTTAGTGTGAGTGCAGGAGAGGCAGAGCATCCGTCTGTCTGTCACCTGGAGCTCCGCCCACCACCCCGCGTCACATGACTCATCTGGACGAACACGCCTGACAAGCGCCATAAAGTCTCACGCTGACCAATTACAGCTCGCTTACACAGGAACACGAGCTGACGGACATGTGACGCGACCAATCACAGAGCAAATCTGGACTTGGAGGCGGGGCCATCTCAAATCAGAACATCTGTCACAGATTTAAAGTGTACAAACTCTGTCTCTGTCTCAACACACACACCTGAGCTCTAGGTTACTTAAGATCGCCAATCTCAGCGCTCCTAATGCACACTACGTCCACACTTCAGAGCAGAAAGGACAAAGGACAATAACTATGATAACAATAAACATGTATCATTTAAAAAAAAAAACATTTTGAATTTAAAAGACTAACAGAGTCCACATGACAACTATAACAATAACGACACAGAGGAGCGATCTCGTTGCAAACACTTTCAGAGAGATTTTTTTCCACTGATGAATGATAAAAACATTAACAGCCAATCAGAATCCACTGACTTTAAAGAGCTCAAATGCTTAAAGCGACAGACGTCAAAACCGCAGAACAATGTCACTGCTGTGAACACTAATATAGTTATCAATATCAGGATTAAAGAAATGAAAAAGGCTATTATGACTCACAATTCAGACTTTTTTTCTCACAATTTTGGAAATAAAGTCAAAATAATATATAACATAAATGTATACAAAAGATATATAAAAAAAATAAAAATAAAATAAATAAAAGACATATAATTACATATAAGATAGAAAGTCTGAAAGAAAAGCTGGAATTGTGAGATATAAACTCATAATTCTGAAATAAAAATAACAATTATTTTTTATTCCATGGTGAAAAAAAAAAAAAGAAAAACAGAATTGCAAGTTTTAAATTCAGGATTTTGACATAAGAAATATATAATATATATATAATATATAAAACTGTGAGTAAACTTGGAATTGTGACAAAAAAAAAAAAAAATCGCAATTCTATTAATATCTCGTCATTCTGACATTTTTTCTCAGAACTGTGAGATGAAAAGTCACATTTCTAAATCATTTATTAATCTTAATTAATGTTAATTCCAGCATTTACTAAATGCAAAGATGGTCTCTGTTAATATTGTATACTGGACCTGAGTTAACATGAACTAACAATTAACAGTTGTGGAAACACAGATATTGTAACAGAAATACAATATCAGTTCATGCATTAACTAACATTAACTAATGGGGCCTTACTGTAAAGTGTTAATGAGTTCTGTCAAAACTCTACTTGCATGTTTAGAACACTATGTTGTAGTGTGTCCAATCGAGTAAGAAGGAGAATGAGGAGGAGGAGGAGGAGGAGGAGGAGCGCTTACCAGAGTAGAAGTGGCGTAGTAGGGCGCGTGACCGCTGGGGAGCAACACCGGCTGAAACACACACAACACGGAGACTAGTTACAGGAGAGAGCAGCTAGTTAGAGCAATTGCTACACGACATTGTTAACATTTAGAGCAGCAAATCAGCATATTAGAATGATCTCTGGAGGATCATGTGACACTGAAGACTGGAGTAATGATGCTGAAAATTCAGCTGCACATCACAGAAATAAATTACATTTTAACAGATATTCACACAGAAAACAGCTGTTTTGAACTGTAATAATATTTCATTATTTTACTGTATTATCTGTGATCAAATAAAGGCAGCCTTGGTGAGCAGAAGAGGCTTCTTTCATATACATACAGTGTATGAATAGGTGTGTGTGTGTGAGATGAGAGTCACTGGTATAGAGAGTCATGTGACCAATAGTTAGCGATTAATAGGAACAAAACAAATAAAAATAATCTAATATAAATTAAAAATACAACACATTTTAAAGTGAAGCTGTAAGGGCTGGATTTCACAAATCAATTTGATTTCATTTCACAAGCTGATTGATTCAATTCAATTGTGTCTCGATTTGATTCGCTATTGATTCATTTACATCTACTCTACATCAGAGACAACTGCAATTTTTCTTAAGAAAAAAACGACTAAAGCTGTAAACTTTTTTTCTTCTTGTCTTTTGTGATTTTTGTCATTTTGTAACTACTGTTTCTCTTTTTTATGGTTCATTGATATTGCTATTGATTGTTTTATTTATTGCTCCTGATGTACGGTGACCTTAAGTGATGTGAAAGGCACCTTAAAGAAAGTGCATTATTATTATTATGATTATTATTATTATTAAACTATGCAGGAAACCCTGTCACCCTTGACACACTGCTATAATATTAAAGAGAAATATCATTCATTTTAGGGTTAAATCATTTTAATAAAATTGTAAACAAACATATAAATTGCCCATAATAAGGCTTAGATATGCTGCTTTTCAATGATACAATCACGTTTCTGCTCCAGTTTGCTGTTGAAATAAAACAAAACCTGTTTATTCAAACACACATTAAATAATGACATAAAAATATAATAAATATGTCATATATTAATCAAAATGTTCCTTTCTAGAGTTATTGTTTCTAGCTGGCTGTGGCGTTTATGGTCATGGACTGTCTTTCCTGACAATATTGATCTCAAGATGTTTTATTGACGCTTAAATCACTGATGGATTACGTGATTCATGACTGATTTCAGTGAGTTGTTCTGTTTCTTCTGATGTTCATTCATGATGATTTGCTGCTGTAACTAGTAGTAAAGAGAAGAAACGGATACAGAAACGAAAGCACACATTCTCGTGATTGATAGATGGCTGATGTGCCATAAATAATGTTTAATGATTTAAGAATTGACACTGAGATGATTCAAATCTATTGAAAAACTGACATTGTTAAGCATGACCGTAGATCATCTGCTGTAAATGTGGTGGGATTGAGGCCGTGTGTCCCGCTTTAAGGCGTCAAAGGCCTTGTTACTGTATTATGATGAGGTCAGAGGTGACGCTGAGGTCAAAGGTCATGGTTTAAAGCCGCTCTGAGCGGATGTGTGCTCAAACTGACACACACACACACACTTCTCCAGGACTGAAGTCTCACCTTAGCAGGTGATACGTGCATCTGGGGCGTGTAACCGTGGATACCGTCGATGGGGGCGTGTCCGGCGTCGCTGACGTGGAGCATCTCTGCGGACTTTCCTGCGGTCAGGTGAGCGGGACTGTGCTGCAGCGGCGGCGTCTCCTCGTCATGGTAACGGTACTTCTGCACACACAAACGAAGAACAGCTCACACACACACACACACACACACAAACTACAACTTCATAGATATATTTAATATATCTATATTTTATATTACATATATAAAAGTTCAAAGGTTTGGGATCAGTAAGACTTGTAATGTTTTTTAAAAGAAGCTGCATTTATTTGATCAAAAATACAGAAAAAAAAACAATATTGCAAAATGTTATTAAAATATAAAAAAATGTTTTTTACTTGAATATACTTTAAAAACGTTTATTTTTTTTTCTGTGATGCGCAGCTGAATTTTCAGCATCATTACTCCAGTCTTCAGTGTCACATGATCCTTCAGAAATCATTCTAATATGCTGATTTATTATTAGAATTATCAATGTTGGAAACAGTTGTGCTGACAATATTTTTTGGAACCTGTGATTCTTTTTGCAGGATTCTTTGATAAATAACAAGTTAAAAAGAACAGCATTTATTCAAAATATAAATCTTTTCTAACAATGTAAATCTATGCTATCATGTTTTATTAATTTAACACATCCTTAAAGAATAAAAGTATTCATTTCTTTCAAAAAAACAAAGAACAAAAATGTACAGACCCCAAACTTTTGAACAGAAGTGTATATTGTTAGAAAACCTTTCTATTTTAAATAAATGCTGTTCTTTTTAACCTTTTATTATCAAAGAATCCTGCAAAATAGTATCACAGGTTCCAAGAAAATATTAAGCAGCACAACTGTTTTCAACATTGATAATAAATCAGCATATTAGAATGATTTCTGAAGGATCATGTGACACTGAAGACCGGAGTAACAGCTGATGAAAATTCAGCTTTGCATCAAAGGAATAAATTGTATTTTAAAGTATATTTAAATAAAACCCATTATTTTATATTGTAATAACATTTTGCAATATTACAGTTTTTTTCTGTATTTTTGATCAAATAAATGCAGCCTTGATGAACATAAGAGACTTCTTTAAAAAAAAAAAAAAAAACATTACAAGTCTTACTGATCCCAAACCTTTGAGCGGTAGTGTATATTTAAAAAAAAAAAATCTTGTATATATTATATATGATATTTTTTTATTTATTAGATAAATAAAACCTTAAATAATAATAAAACTCTTAAATAACAATAAAATATAATAAGGCTTAAACAAAACTATGATGACAAACGTGAACTGAAGTATGTGTGTTGAGAGGTTCAGCTGAAGGTCAATGACAAATAAAGATAAAATCTAATATTTAATATTCAGTCTAATAATAGTGTCATATTTGTATACTGATTGCATGATGATTTCAAGTGTTTCTGAAAAAAATATGCACAAATGCATGAAGCACACACACAGACGCAGGGGATTGTGGGATTGGCCAGAGGAGGGCGACACAGAGCTGCTCAGTATTCCACTCAGAGCCCACTGCAGCTGAGGAGGCTGATGATGTCATCAGAGCGGGACGAGACGCCATTCAGACTCTCAGCAGAAGAACAGTGCAGCAACAGCACACACACACACAGCAGAGTGACAATTATGAATTTTATATTCATAATCTTTTGTTTGATGCATTTCTGCTCTCTGAATCAGATCACTGTGTGTGTGTGTGTGTGTGTGTAACAGAGAGAGACAGTGTTTCCCACGCTCTCTCTCTCATTCAGTGCACGATGCTGCTCTGGTTGTCATGGAAACTGGCTCTGATAGCACGGTTGCATAGCAACTGACATCACCAGCAACACAAAAATGAAGATGAAAGAGAAACAAATGACGGTCTTCAGATTTATGAATGTGTGTGTGTGTGTGTGTGTGTTCAGAATGGCTGCTAGTTTGATTCCTGAAGAGTGAAACCGTGTGACGCTCTCACAGCATTGATCCGTTTGATTGAGCGGCACATCAGCCAATCTGACTCGTCCAATCACGTGAGCGCGGGGCGGGACCATCTGTTTATCTGTTTACCCAATGGAGCGTCCAGGAAACGTGTTTCAATCTTAATTTCTGCAGTTGCATTTAGTGATGCCAGCAGAAATAATCACTTTAGCTTTAAAACGACTCGTTTGATTCGTCCGCTGATCCTTAAATAAACGTCCACACGGCCGTCTGAGTCAGTGTGCTGTGATCAAACTCATCAAACTGAACATATTTACTAAAAACAGACTCTTCCTGTGTTTTCTTCATCTCAACGCCAGCTGCTCATCTCACACACACACACACACACACACACGGCTGTGTGCCAAATCAGGGTATGTGAGATGAGCAGTGTCTGAATTCAGCATTCATAGTAAACGAAATGAACCAAATGACCTGATCTGAAGTGAAGCACATCTGATGGACACTTTAATATCCCATGAGGCCACAGGAGAGAGTTTATGAATGACAGTGATGACACATCTGATGCACACATGGTCACATGATGACTGTAGTACGTCCAGATTTCATTCATACTATAGACAACATACTTATTTTGTGAACCAAGTACATACTAAAGACCAACAGGATGTAATCAGAGAGAGTGTGATTTCAGACGCAGCCAAAGTCTTTGCTTCACTGCGGCTCAATTCACATGTTTTGTGATTTTTTTGGTTGATTGTTCTGATTTTATTACTCAGCTAACAAAGTTGGGTTCACAGAATGATCCCAAAATCAGTATTTGTAACCTTTGATTTTAGTTCTCTTTATGGCAATAAAACACTCTTTTTAGGCACACAGAAAGTTCCCCGAACCTCATCCAGACCACATACAGCATAAATGACTTCGGATGAATGAGCGTCAATAATCGGTGCCACATAATAATCACTCGTGTTTATCTGATCATTATTTTTCACTCTTATTTCTGCATTTTAAGTTGTAAACAGGTTTAAAAATAAAACTTCAAAATAACCTGTAGGAAACACTCTGCATTGGTTCTCACAAAAAAAGGTTTAACTTTTAGTTACAAAAAAGAACCTACAGACAACGGTTGTAAAACATTCTCATTTGGTTTCCCAAAAATGATGAACGTCTCATGTGTGATGTGTCTATGAGTGAGCGTATCGCAGAACATGTGTGACCCTGGACCACAAAATCAGTCATAAGTGTCAATTTTGCTGAAATTGACATTTAGACATCATCTGAAAGCTGATAAACAAGCTTTCCATTGATGTGTGGTTTGTTAGGAGAGGACAATATTTGTCTGAGATACAACTATTTGAAAATCTGGAATCTGAGGTGCAAAAAATCAAAATATTGAGAAAATCACCTTTAAAGTTGTCCAAATGAAGTTCTTAGCAATGCATATTACTAATCAAAAATTAAGTTTGGATGTATTTACGGTAGGAAATTTACAAAATATCTTCATGGAACATGATCTTTACTGAATATCCTAATGATTTTTGGCATAAAATAAAAAAAAATCAATCATTTTGACCCATACAATGTATTGTTGGCTATTGCTACAAATATACCCGTGACACTTACGACGGGTTTTGTGCTTCATATTGCAAGTCCTGTGTGTCTGTTCACACAGATTGTGTTTGTGCTGAGAAAGATGTCAGTTGAGTGCTGTAGTTTTATGAATGTTACTTCAACTGTGTTATAAAAATGTTGAAAAAACTACATAAAAATCGTGAAACTTGAATTATGAAAAAAGCCTGACTTTATTTTTTGCCGTGTCGACCAGCCCTACTAAAGTCATGTGACTGATCATGTGACTCAGCGGCTGCGTCTGAAATGTCATGAAGTTGACTTGTTGCCTCGCTATCAGGCAGCGATGGAGCACAGAGCTCACGCTCTCACACAGCTCACCCTGTCATCATTCTCAAACCTCTCTGATGTTCTGAAGAACCAAACGACACTAGATCCCACTGACTTCCCACTGAGACATTTCTCAAAATAAGTGAGTCAAACAGGTTTGAAAATTCAGGCAGTGAATGGTGACAGAAGGTTCAGTTTTGGGTGAACTGTCGCTTTAAGAGTCTGTGAGTAAATGTGTTAGGCTGGTGGGATTTCATAAGTTCTTACATAAAGCAGAAGAACATAAAGTTCACACTAGAGCTCTAGTGACTAAAGTTTGAAACAAACACATCTCTATAGCTGTGAGAGCTGCTGGAGCACAGACACATGAGATCACAGGAGCGTCTGCCCATGAAGATCCTCTACAAGCAACACAAGAAGCTCAAGACTGAGATCTGCTGCTCCACCTGCTGGATGATCCTCATGAAGATTCACGGCCATACAACCAGCAGACACAGCAAGAAGACACACGGACAAACATGAAGACGTCATCTAATAATAACTCATTATAATTTATAATGAGGGGTGGGACTGACATTATAACTGGGAAACACCCACTTTTAGAAATGTATGTTCGCTAAGAGTATTCAGCCAATCGCCCGAGCCGTAAATGTCATGTGACCAATGACAGTGACGGCCAATGACAACATGGCACATTATGTTGAATTTCAACCTTACCAACCGTATTCATACATAAAACTTAATACTTTTTAATGACCACAGAGGAAGTTTCTGAACAAATATATTAACTACTACTAAGACAATATGCAATTTTAGACACAACCACATCTCAGTGCGCTCACATTTACTGTTGTATGGTGGATCCTCACAGGTGGATTCCAGCTGTTTTAATAGGAACGTGATTGTGAATTTCACGTGAGGGCGAAGGGTAACACACACAGCTTTCACATCGGTTCAATTCAGAATTCGGCGCTCTGACCGGCAGATCAGTGCTTCATTCATCACTACACTACTGATGATAGAAATGTAATCACATGAATGAAATCCTGCGCTGTGATGTCACTAGCTACTTTACACTAGCTCCAAACTGAAATATTGCATAAAAACATGCAGAAGAAGCACCGTTTCCATCCTATGTCTTCAACAAATTAAAATCATCACTACCTGGGAAACTAGCGCAAAGTATATAATAAATAAATGAAACTTGCTGCATCTGGTGAAAATTGTGACTCCCTTTTCCTGCACGACGGCTGTCGCGTGATCTCGCGTTCAGACGCCTGATGTCTCAGAACACAATCATGTGACACAGGTATGGAGGTGATTATATATATTAGGCATTTCAGAATGATTAAAACACCATTTGAGAAGATGTGCGACAGTGTTGCCAAGTCCACGGTTTTCATGCAGAATTGGGCTACTTGCCGCGGGTCGTTTTTCATGCCCGCAGGTTGAAGCGGCCCCAGTAACGGGATTTTTAGCTCCTGGAATGCGAATTTTACCGGAGGAACGCCGGCAAAAAATGTGTAGAATGTGATTTTTACCAGGCAACCCCCTTCGAAACACAATTGGGCTAGTTTTGGGCCAGTTTTAAGTAGCAACTGGCCGGGTTTCATTGTGAAAACCTGGCAACCCTGGTGTGCGATGAGATTCGATGCGCTGTTAGTTCAGTTATCCAGTCACACGATCTGCTGAGGTAAAGTCATGTGACGCTTTTGATCAAGGAATCTATTCAGTAAATGTGTTTCCACTGTAGTTTATGTGCTTGTTTTCCTACTGGATAAAACAAATGATCTGACTCAATGACGTGCGTGCGTTTTCTTTATGCACATGTTTAGGATATGTGCACATCTTTGTGTTCAATCAAACATTTTTTATGCAATATCCCAAAATTCATATAAAAATATGTGGATGAAAACACAGCTAATGACAGTGTCAAAAAACATACAGAAATAGTCACAGATTGCTCTGAATGTTCTTCAGACAGGAGCTAACCAACCCACGCTAACTAGCCTAATCTTGAGCTGCTGGTCAAATCTAAAACGCCCCATGAAGAAAACGGCTTAATAAACATATTAAACGCTCAACATGAAGATCATTAGATCACTACAACATCAGGACAAGTCAATTAACAACTCTGAAACAACACGTCATCAACATGCACCTAATGAACAGGCCAAACACACACACACACACACACACACACACACACACACAGGTGTAAATCAGCAGCAACACTAAACACACATGAGCTGCTCACACACACCTGCTGGTTATGAAGGAACAGTTTAAGAGCAGCTCAACTCACACACACACACACACACACACACACAGTGTGTGTTATATAGTGTGAGATGAGATGCTGCACACACACACACACACACACACAGCTGTATAAATGAAACGAGAGCTCGAGACAGCGGCGCCGAAGGAACGCGCGCGCGTGAGAACGCTGCGGTATTTAGACACGTCGCGCGCACACGCACACGCACTCGCTCACACACACGCACACTCACACGCGCGGGCGCGGGCTGCAGCGGTCTTACCTTAGTGGTCACTATACACAGGCAGTCCATGTCAGGACTGAGGGGCGACAGAAGCGCTGATTCCCCCCCACCCTCCCCGCTCTCTCCCTCCGCCGGTCGAGCCTCCTCTCCTCCTCGAGCGCCCGTTCACTCACTGTCTCTCTCTCTCTCTCCCCGTCTCACAGCTCGCGCGGGAGAGACAGACGGGTGGGGGGACGAGAACAACAGAACGACACGCGCGTGAAAACATGAGCGGAAACGCGAGGAGAGGCGGTGGGTGACTACTGTTGCCATGGCAGCCAACTGTTGTTGCTCCAGCAACTGACGAGCAGTTGCCATGGAGACTGACAGAGGCTGTTACCATGTGGAGCAGCGGTGCGGCAGCGCGACGGACGCGCGGGGTCAAAGTTGACACACGAGAAGAACCCAAGGATCCTCCTAAGTTCTTACTTGCGTTGAAGTTCAAAGTGACGTTTTTTCGGCGTCACGCGAAACGGATTCGACTGGATTTGGCCTGCGAAATTTCGCCGAGCATCAGTAAATGTAAGCGCACTTGAATTCGGTCGCGCCATTTGTTTTGAAAGTCAAGATTTTAACTGGTTTTAACTGGTTTATAGCTTGCTTTTGTTAAATCAGCTTGTTTTACATGTTTTTTTTTTCCATTCAGAATCCGGTTAAAACATACTAGCAACATGCTAGCAGCATGATAATCATGTTAGAAACATGCTAACAACATGCTGGTGCCTTGCTAATCATGCTAGCAACAAAATGCTAATCATGCTAGCAACATGCAGATAATTTGCTAATCATACTAGCAACATGCTAATTATTCACTAACCATACTAGCAACATGCTAGTAACATACTAATAAAGCTAGAAACATGTTAGCCACGTGCTAATCACGCTGGCAACAGGCTAATTATTCACTAACCATACTAGCAACACGCTAGTAACATGCTAAAAACACTAGAAACATGTTAGCAATGTGCTAATCATACTGGCAACAGGCTAATAATGTGTTAATCATACTAACAACATGCTGGTAACATACTAATAATGCTAGAAACATGTTAGCAACATGTTAATCATGCTAACAACATGCTAGTACGTTTCTAATCGTGCTAAAACATGCTAGTAACATGTTAATCATGCTAACAACATGTTAGTAACATGCTATTCATGCTAGAAACATATTAGCAATATGCTAGTCATGCTAGAAACACTCTAGTAACCACCGTGGGTATCATAGCAACTGCAAAGCAACAACCTATCAACCAGCCCAGGTACTCTAGCAACCGCCCTAAAAACCACCCTGGGTACCCTAGCAACCATATAGCAACGCTTCAGCAACCACCGCGAATACCCTAGCAACGACAGCAAGAGCTTAGCACCTACCCAGAGTACCTTAGTAACTGCATGCAACACTCTAGCAACTCTGGTAGCAACCACTTTGAGTACCCTAGCAACCACCCTAGAAACCACCCCAGATCCACTAGCAGTATGTGTTTCTCTGATGGACGGTACGCCTTTGAAAACATTCAAACTTTAATTGTTGAAACTATTTTAAATGTCATGCTACTTCAAACTGGAAACTTGTTCAGACTTTTTTAAGACAACTTCAAGTTTGTCTACAAACTTTTCAGTCTAGTTGCTAATATGAATGTACTTATGATCTTAATGATGAGCACACTGGCCTGTAGTGCAAACATGTTATTTTTCTCGTTATTTTCCTTACATCCGTGTTAAAGGAAAAGGTGGATTTGTTTATGGAATGCTGCAGTGCCTATTACCATATTTTTAATTACTGGATCCGTCTAAACTTAATCTTTACGTGGCTGTTTAGATCAAGTTTGTGTTGAGAAGCCATTAATCGGCATTTATGCAAGTTAATTATTCAAATCAACCGTAACATATGCATATGGTGCCTTTAAGTCCTACTGGGAATAAAGAATGATTTGTGAGTTTTGCAGTCATAATGACGATGTCATGTGTACCTTTTGACCAGAAAAAAATCTGCAAGATTTTTAACCTTATTTCTACAAAATGTTAAACAAGAGAATTTGTAATGTTTTAGCTAAATTTATGCAGGTGCTGTAAATCGAAGCGTGATGTACATTACAGGTTAGCGGCACCGCGTCGTCACGAAAGTCTGTCGTTTGCACGTGTTTTTCAGCCTCGCCAAATAAACATTCAATTGAATTTAAAAGCATTTGAGGAACTCTGACTCAACGCACAAACACCAAATGGTCTCTTTCACGACTTCTTGCGCTTTAACGGATAAGTACACTTTTAAAAAATACACGATTTTAAAGCATCCAAGCAAGAAGAAAAACTCTATTCAGGGTTGTGTGTGTGTGTGTGTGTGTGTGTTCTGGCATTTGTGGTTTATGAGGACACAAATGTGTATAATGACATGGGTACTACAACGTAAACATGGTTTATGAGGACACTTCCTGTGTCCCTGTAAAACAAAAGGCTTAAAAAACAAACTAAAAAGTGTTTTATGAAATTCAAAAAGTGTGCACAGTCTCCTGTGAGGGCTAGGTTTAGGTGTAGGGCGATAGAAAATAGGGTTTGTACAGTATAAAAACCATTACGCCTATGGAGAGTCCCCGTAAACCACAAATGCAAGAATGTGTGTGTGTGTGTGTGTGTGTGTACTTGTTTTTGCTACATTGTGGGGACCAAATGTCCCCACAAGGATAGTAAAACCTGAAATTTTTGACATGGTGGGGACCGGCTTGAGGTCCCCATGGGTACAAAAGCTTATAAATCATACAGAATGAGTTTTTTGGAGAAAGTAAAAATGCAGAAAGTTTTCTGTAAGGGTTAGGTTTAGGGGTAGGTTTAGGGTAAGGGGATAGAAAATACAGTGTGGAGAGTATAAAAACCATTGCACCTATGGAGAGTCCCCACAAGGATAGTCAACCAGACTGTGTGTGTGTGTGTGTGTATGTGTGTGTGTTTGTGTGTGTGCACACTGGCTTTAGAATACAATATAAGAGTTCAAAAACAATGATCGCAACAACTCTGTTCTGTTTTGTGGCAGTGAAGCAGCAGTAGAAATGCTCTGATTTCTAGGCGACTAATCAAGTGTTAGTAAACGAGTTTCACTGCTCTCTGGATCGTCTCACATCAGCCTGGAGAACATGATCGTCAGCTTAAACTACAGATAGTCTCAAATTTTGCAATCATATGGTTATTTTGACAAAACAGAAAAAAACATTCAGTTAGACATGATAAACAGAAGCGTTTCACTGCTGCTCTCGGATTCTGAAGTCCTCACATATAATAAATGAGACACACGTGATGTGAAATGACAGTTACAACAGTGTCGTTTCTCATCTCCTCTTCTGTTACGTAACGAAGGCCGTGATCATTCAGTGCACGAAGGGTCTAATATTCAACAGCGTGTCATTTTGGTTAATTAAGCGCATCACGCAGGTATTTGAAGTGCACTTCATGGTGTTGTCATTGTAGGTGTGACACACTAATCGTGCTATTTTTACTACAGAATGACACTGAATAGAATAGTGAACGAGTATGTGAATTGGGATTGAATTGTTTTTTTTCTCTTATTTAGACCTTTTCTTTCCTACAATTCATCTGTGTTCTGTTCTAAATAAAGATATAAAGGTCTGTTCACGCCAAATACAATAACTATAACAATGATGTTCAAAATCTAGCGAAGTTCACACCACGATTCTACCCATAATCTCCATACCAAAGCATTTTTTTCAATCTGATGAACAATAAAAACTCTGACAGCCAATCAGAATCCATCCTGCATTAAAGAGCTCCAGTGTTTAAAACGACAGAAGACAAAACTGCAGCAAATGCTTCTAAAAACAGAATGTACACTAAAGTGTTTTTTATTTAACATGAACTGTAGTTATTAGGATTATAATTAGCATGACACTCTGTGCTGTTGTCATTGAAGTTATGTAATTATTGCTGTAGTTAAACGTATGGTGGTAGTTGTTACTGTAAGTGTTGTTGAAGTCAGTGTTGTGATTACAGTTATGGTTCTTGGTGTGAACAGGCCGTAAGTGTTTTGTGGATGTTCTGGAATCATTCTTCAAAATAGCACTGTACATCAACAGCACTTCAGCTGTAATAAACACACACAGTTTTGTCCCCAAAATATGTTTAAGTAGGTACACAAACACACACTCACCAGTCCCGGTGTGAGCACTCCACCTCCCGCCTGATTCTCAAACACCGTCAGCTCATAAAACTCCTGAATATCTGTGGAAGAAACACACACTTCATATTAAAGGACCAGAAACACACAAAAGACTGGAATAATTAGAATTATTTCTTCTGAACTTTCTATTCATCTGTGCATCCGGAAAAAATAAAATGTATGACGGTTTCCACACAAACTGTTTTCAGCGTTGCTAATAATCACAAATGTTGGTTGAGCATATTAGAAAGATTTCTGAAGACCAGGGTTGCCAGGTTTTCACCACAAAACCCACGCAGTCACTTCTCAAAACTAAAAAGTAGTAGCTCAATCACGTTTTGAGCGGAGTCTCCTGGTAAAAATACACATTTTTTGTGTATTCCTCTGGTAAAATTAGCATTCCAGGGGCTAAACATTATGTTTTTGCGGTCGCTTCAACTCATGGGCATGAAAAACGTGGTTTTAGCAACACTGTAGGGCTGTCAGACAATTAATTGTGATTAATCACATACAAGTTTGAGTTTGCCTAATGTGTGTGTGTGTGTGTGTGTGTGTGTGTGTGTGTAATTATGATGTCTATATAAATACAAACACATGCATGTATATATTTGAGAAATATTTACAAGTATATTTATTTATTATCATTTTTTTATCATTTATATTATATATAAATAAAAATATTTTTTGAACATATTTCTCTAAATATATCCATTAATTTGTGTGTATTTATATATACATCATAATTACACAGGCAAACTCAAACTTTTATTTTGTATGCGATCAATCGTTTGACAGCCCTACGACACTGCTGAAGACTGGAGTAATGATGCTGAAAATTCAGCTCTGATCACAGAAATAAATTACATTTGAACACATTTACACAAATTGTTGTAATATTTCACAGTTTTTCCTGTATTTTTGATCAAATCAGTGCAGCCTTGAAACATTCTTGAAATCGTAATGATTCCACACTTCTGTCCGCTAGTGTACTTCAGATGTGTTTGTTTAGAGGATTATGAACAGGTTCATATGAAACATGTCAGCGTGTGATGATCCGCTCGTGTCTGCGTGTGAATTAAAATCGTCTCGTCTGCCAACAGGGAATCCTGACGCTGACTGACGGCTCCATTCATCCTCAGCGACCAATCGCACGCCGCTCACCTGCCGAGCCCCGCCTCCAGTGACCTCTCTAATCTGATGATGTGACGCGTGTAAATCTCCCAATGACAGATTACACACTAAATATAGAGAGTTCACGCCGCCACTCGCTGCTGATTAGCTCTGTGTGTGTGTGTGTACTCACCCAGCAGAGCCTGAAACAGGTCACTCTGAAAGATGGTCAAGAGTCTCTCAGCGCGACTCCTGAAACCTTCATCACCTGCTGATTGACAGGCTTCCATCGCCTGCAGCGCTCGCTCCGTATCTGACACACACAACAATAAACACACATGTAACAGAGTGTAACGTGTCACTGTAACCCTCAACATGACAGACACACCAGCAGCACATCATAGAGCATCACAGAGACAGACCTGAAACCATCACACACACACACACACACACACACACTCACATTCACACACACTGAGAGCTGAACGGGTCTCACCTTCTCGTTTGAGAGGCATGTCTGCTGTCGTTGTCTCTGATGTGTGTCCGTCTCCAGCTGTCGTTTGATCCTCTGAACTTAAACCTCTTTAGGGCTTTGAGCTGCTGCCCCGCGGCCTGCTGGGAGATGTAGTTCAGCCTGGCCATCTGTCAATCAAGTACACCGTTCATCAGGACACTGTGTGTGTGTGTGTGTGTGTGTGAACGAGACTCACCGATATGATGTTTCCTCAAGAGTCTCTGTGATCTTCTTCTCTGTCGATTGGGCTCAGGGGTTAAAACACACCTGTCCTCAACACACACTCATTCATGACTACAATACACACACACACACACACACACTCAGTTTAGTGAAGGTTTTAGTAAACTGCATTAAAGGATTAGTTCACTTCCAGAACAAAAATGTAGAGATCATGTACTCACCCCTTGTCATCCAAGATGTTCATGTCTTTCTTTCTTCAGTCGTAAAGAAATCATGTTTTTTGAGAAAAAACATTTCAGGAATGTTCTCCATATAATGGACTCCAGTGCCAGTGAGTTTAAACTTACAAAATGCAGCTTCAAAAGACTCCCAGCGAGGAAGAAAGGTCTTATCTAGCGAAACGACCCGTCATTTTCTAAAAAAAAAAAAAAAAGTTCAATTTATATACTTTTTAACCTCAAATGCTTTGTCTTGTCTAGCTCTGCGATGCCTCTGATTCAAGTCAGTTAGGGTACGTCTAAAAACTCCCTTCTCATTTTCCTCTCCAACTTCAAAATCGTCCTGCATCGCTGTTTTACCATTTTTTGTGAAGGGTGTTTGATCTTCTTTGCATGTTCACTTTATAAACACTGGGTCGGTTCTTCTGAAGTGGGAGGAGAAAATGAGACGGGAGTTTTTTGACATTCCCTAACTGTATTGAACCGGACACATGCGCATCGCTGAGCTAGACAAGATGAGCATTTGAGGTTAAAAAGCATATAAATTTAACCTTTTTTTTTTTTTTTTTTGAAAATGACAGATCGTTTCGCTAGATAAGACCTTTCTTCCTCGGCTGAAAAAAAAAATTCTGGAAGAGAACTAATCCTTTCATACACATCAGTGTCAATGTGTTTGTGAACATGGTGATGCTGGAGAGTGATTTCTGAAAGACCAACAGCTCTGCTGCCCTCTCCTGGTAACACACACAGTCTTCAAACAGGTTGTATAGACCTGCTAGTGTTTCTATCTTTAGAAATAAAGTCTCATCTGGACTGTCATGCAGCTATTATTAACAACAGGCCATTTGATCTCCTGACGTTCTGTGTTTTAATGCTCTAAGTAATGATTCTGCTGGTCTCCTTTACAGCTGAAAGTGAGTTTGTTGCATAACTGATGAAGTTTGCAGTATTAACACTGTTATTTTCCTGTGAATCACTGTGAAGTCGGTTCTGTATTGATCTGTATTATATGACGCGCTACAGACATAAATCATTGAGTTTTCAGACTCTAGTTTAGGTTTGTTCCATTAATAGGATCGTTCAGTCGAACATGATCATTCTGTTCTCATTTACTCCAAACATTTGTGTTTCAGAATAGAGAATCTCATTCAGGTTTGAAGAATGTTGGGAACCAAACCGTTTTGGACGCCATTGACTTTCATTATATGGACAAAAACACTGAACGATTATTAAAATATGTGACCGTGGACCACTAAACCAGTCATAGGGGCAATTTTGTAAAATTGAGATGATTATACATCATCTGAAAGCTGAATAAATAATTCCACTGATGTATGGTTTGTTAGGACAGGACAATATTTGGTTGA
The DNA here is from genome assembly GCA_036247105.1 of Cirrhinus mrigala. Classification (NCBI taxonomy): domain Eukaryota; kingdom Metazoa; phylum Chordata; class Actinopteri; order Cypriniformes; family Cyprinidae; genus Cirrhinus; species Cirrhinus mrigala. The sequence goes on from JAMKFB010000308.1 coordinate 1,068,470, forward strand.
GATACAACTGTTTGAAATTGACAAAATATCTTCATGGAACATGATCTTTACTTAATATCCTAATGATTTTCAGCATAAAAGAAAAATCAATAATTTTGACCCAATACAACAATGTATTTTTGGCTATTGCTATAAATATTCCTGTGATACTTAACACTGGTTTTGTGCTCCAGGGTCACAAATCTGAAAGTCATTCAGAATTCATGCAAGAATTCAGAACGATCACTTGAAGATTCAAGGAGCTTCTGTGTGAGATTCATCTCTCATTTTCATAAACTTTAGGGTAGAAAACACATTTTTCAGCAGGACTGAATCAGACTGAAAGACAAAGGAGATCAGAAACACATCAGATTTATTGGCAAGTGGAAGCAGCTCAGATCAAAAACATCAGATATGAACCTCAGTCAGCTGCTGAACGAAGCCATGAAGAACGTCCTGAACACACACGCATGAGAGTGTGTGTTTGTGTTTGTGTGTGTGTGTGTGTGTGTGTGTGTGTTTGCAGAATTAGGAAACATCACTCAGTCTGTGTCGATTCAAACGTACAGATGAACACATGGACCTCCATGTGACCGAACCGGCCACCAATCACAGCCGGGCTGAGGTCAGAGGTCAAACAGTCACGGCTGCAGCAAACTCTGACACGCCTAAGAGTTAAGAACGGAGCAAACAGGAAGTAGTCCAGCCCTCCCTCCGTAGGGCACAGGAAGAAACAAACCTTAGAAGCACAACGCTACAAAACCACAAGTGTCTGCGTTCGATCAGAAGATCACATCAGGATTCCAACGTCGGCCGCCTCACTTCCTGTTGGAGGCGGGGCCTTTATGGAACAGGTAAATCGACCTCTGAAGTCCTGAATGAGAAACCAGAGCAGAATCAAACATGAGACCGTCTCATAAACCCTGATGAGTGCATGTATATAATTATTTACCATATTATTTGTGACCCTGGAGCACTTCAGTCTTCAGTCTTCAGTATCACGGGTATATTTATAGCAATAGCCAAAAATACATTGTTTGGGTCTTTTATGCCGAAAATCATTAGGATATTCAGTAAAGATCATGTTCCATGAAGATATTTTGTGAATTTCCTAATGTAAATATATCAAAACATTTGTTATAGAATTTACACAGCAAATAATATTTAAGTGAACACTAGAAATCAAGCTGAATTACAGTGATGTTCACACTTGTAACTAGAGCCGTTTATAGTTGAAGCTGAATATGTAATTAGAACTGAAACCACTGATTCCCAAATGCAATTTTGCCACAGTGCCACTAAAGGTGTGTGATATTGACAAAAAAATGATCTCGATATTTTCTGGGATTTTATTGATAATGATATTAAGATGAGTGTGTTATTGTGCTGATATCTTAAACACTGCCGTGGACAGCTGACTCCAGAGTTTTCTGATATTCTTGACATTCTGTGTGTGGTCAGTTCACAGCAGTGATAGAAATTATTCTTTTCCAATAAGTTTAAATTGATTTTTACCTTTTATGGGCATTTTTACTTTTATAAAGCCATTTTT
>JAMKFB010000308.1:1075000-1280000 GCA_036247105.1 Cirrhinus mrigala
CAGGAAGTTGGAGGGCAGCACGGGGTCGCATTCGGAGTTGGCGCGGCGTCGGCGTTTGCTGAGACTCGGGTGTTTGAACCCTACGCTCACGCTGTAGCGCCGCTTGTTCAGTTTCTGCGACTGCAGCTGCGTCGTCTCGCCTCGCGACTGCAGGCCGTTTTTGATCTGCTCGCCGAGCCCGTCCTGAGGCGTCACGTGATTGGCAGTGAGTTCGGTTAGCACCATGTTAGCGGTCACCTCGTCCTGGATGTCGAGGGGCGGAGGGTGGGCGTGCAAACTCCCCCCGCCGGCGGCCGGAAGCTCACTCTGAACAGACATCACGGTCCACATCCATCAGCCTCTAATGGGACTGTGTGGATCCTGCAGAAAACACAACCGTTAGCAAACACACACTGAAGAATCAAGTTCTGCTTGTTATGACTTTGTCACTTTTCATACTTACTTGACTACAGTCAGTGTAGTTTTAGCTGCATTAATGTGCTTGTGACCCACGTGTTACATCTGTCACTCATCTAACACCGCCACGCCTTGCTCATTTAATAACTCCGCCCCTAGGAGGATCCTCCACTGCTCATGAATAATGCGAGAGAAACGCGAGACCCAAAAGCTCCCTCCCCTATCGGACACAAACACACACGAACGTTACCTCACACACACACTACTAAGCGCGATCGTTTCTCCGCCTTTCTCGCGCTGTGAGTAAATACGCACGCGAAAATCACAAAAAATACCTCACACGGCGCACTATATAAAGCGACACATCCGCGCTCACTGCGCCGCGTACAAACACAGCTGCACGTGCACTAGAGCTACTGTACATATGAGAGGTGCTCTCTAAAATAGTGATGATTAAAAACAGACTTTAATCTCTCGAATGTTAAAGAGTGCGTGAGCTCGCGCTGCTCCATCTCGCGCTGTGGCACAGCAGACCCGCGGGCTTATATATTCCAGCGCGGAGCGAGCCTGACGGACAGCCGCGGCCGCCAATCAGAACGTAGGATATACGCTAAGGACCCTGAATGACCAATGGCGAAGCTCGGAACGAAGGCATGTGCTCTCGGCCACCTCCCCCCCTCGCTAAATAGGTATCCAGCTGACTGCCTGCGCTGACCCGACACAAACTACTCAATATCATCCATATCAACAAATATCACCTGCTGAAGGCAACCCCCCCCCCCAAAAACCTTCTGCATTAAATTAAAATGTATGTATGTGGGAAATCCCTTCGTGCTGCTTCAGCGAACAGGCAGGAACTTGACATAGGCACCCGTCACATGTGTAAACAAGCCCTGACTGAGTTCCTCAGCACTAAACTGACGCTTATAACAGCGACTAACGACTGAATAAAGATGGAAACACACGTTGCGTGGCAGTGACATTATGCAATTTATGAAATTAACGCCGACAGCGAGTTTTAAAGAGACCCTCCCTCATTTCTGCAGGAGAAGGGGGTTTCTGGGAAATGTAGTTTTGTAGTCCAACCTGTTGCAAAACTTTTTTTTTTCCACAGAAGGCTCCAGAAGAAATGTGATCTTGATCCAAGTCTCAGTTAGTAGCACAACAATATATATGTTTTCTTATCACATCGTTTTAGTTAGGGGGAAGGGAGGCTATTTTTTCTGTACTAGCCATGTTGTGTATATTTTATTTCTAGCAAATATAGAGGCATCTCCAATTTAAAAAAAAATAATAATAATAATAATAATAATGTGAAATGAGGCGTCACGAGCGCGCGAGAGTGGATGATTGACAGCTGCAGTGAGTGCGCGCGCCCTTAACGGTCTTCTGAGGTGCTCCCGTCAGATTCATGTCAGACTATTAGTATTTTGTCAGAAATACTGGTCGTTTGTCTTGTTTAACGACAGGAAGGAAGATTAGCGATGCAAAAAGCAGTAAGCCACATCAGTTCTTTGGGTTTCTAGATTTTTTCTTCTTCAAAAGTATAATTTTGTTGTATTTCAGTAGTACTGTGTCCAAATTCTGATGTACTAAGTCAAACTATTACATTAAAAAGTCGAAATTATGACGCAAAAAGTAAAAAAATGTGACATAGAAACTTAGAATTATGACCTAAAAATCTAAAGTCGAAAATATGATAGAAAGTCACAAACATGAGATAAAAAGTTGGAAATATCATTAGATTCAGATCATGACTTCAGAGTGCGTATCGCGAATCATTTGATTTGGATCGCAACTTCGGAGCTTCGGACCTTCAGACCGGGTTCACGAATCATTTGATTTCAATCACAACTTATGAGCTTGGATCACGAATCATTTGATTTGGATCACAACTTCAGAGCGGGTTCACAATTCATTTGCTTTGGATCACGACTTCGGAGTTTGGTTTGCGAATCATTTGATTTGGAACGCAGTTTCGGAGCTTCGGAACTTCAGAGCGGGACCGCGAATCATTTGATTTGGATTGGAACTTAAAGGGGTCATCGGATGTCCATTTTCCACAAGTTGATATGATTCTTTAGGGTCTTAATGAAAAGTCTCTAATCTACTTTAATTAAAAATTCTCAATGGTTTTGTAAAACAACACCCTTTTTACCTTGTCAAAATCAGCTCTGCAAAAATCATCTCATTCTAAGGGCTTGTTCCTTTAAATGCAAATGAGCTCTGCTCGCCCCGCCCCTCTCTTCTCTCCCGTTCCCTCTCTAAGTGAAGCTGGATCACCAATGATTCGCGTGAACATTGACGGATATATGTAGATCGGGAGGCGCATTCCCTTCACAAACAAACGTAATCCACTGCATCTTCAGCGGCTCAGATGTCGGGAGTAAATGACGACCACTATGTTCATTATTACATCCAGCAACACAACACCTCAATCGCTCAATCGGAGATATTCTTGTCTAACTTACATCCCTGCTCCGGCATCGAAACAACAAAAGTTACTGGACTGTGACAGCTGGTCTGAGGTAAGAGCTCATGTCAATCAACTATGGTGGGAGTGGCCTCTGCTGGTGTGACGCCACAACGACAGGCATCTGAGAACGGCTTGATCTGAAAGAGGGAATATTATTTTTACAGATCAATTGAAAACCACTGCATGGATTTTTATCATTATAGGGTAGATTTGTACATACACTGACAACACACATTAATGTTCAAACAACATGAAAAAGTCAACTTAGCATCCGATGACCCCTTTAAAGTGCCCCTATTATGGATTATAAATTGTTCATATTTTGGTTTTGGGAGTCCCCAACAACAAGTTGACATGCATGCAAGGTCAAAAAACACTTTTATTGTCTTATAATATGCATTTCTTTTTGCCTTATTTGCTCAACGACTCCCAACGATTCATTAAAACGAATCATTTGTCCAAACCACTCCTTTGCGTGACACTAATCTGCGGTGATTGGTTCGATGACCCAGTCTTCTGTGATTGGTTTAACGTTACTGCGTGCAGTGAGTTTCAGACACGGAACGCCCATCACCGTTACTCTAGCCCACAACTCGGTGTAAACAATAACACCCAAACAGCCATAGTATATGCGTCAACCCAACGCAGAAACATATTGATAAAGCACTGCAGCTTGTACACCAACGTATTGTTCTATTCTTTATCAGAACTTCAAGTAAATAACAACAACAAACATTCACTATTCATCGACACATTTCTAGACAATAGCAGATAAAGCCATCAGCCGGTTAGACAGAGACCGACGAGCTACGCGGAGTGAACACAACACACACACACAACACACACAACACACACACACACACACACACACACACACACACACACACACACACAACACACACGCACACACACATCTAAATACATATTTTGCATGATACAGAGTAACGTTACATGAGAGCAACAAGTTTTAAAGGATTACTCCACTTTCAGAATAAAAATGTCCTGATAATTTACGCACCCCCATGTCATACACAACATAATGTTACACGACATAACACACAACTACATATTTTGAACGATCGCTAGAAAATACAACCATCAATTATTACTCAAACTTACAGGTAAAGTGTTGGAGGAGCAAGCCGGTCCAAATAAACTGGGCACTGATCCATCTTTTAAGAGCAAGCCTTTGGTGAATCCCACATTGTACTTAGGCTACAGCGTCTTCTCGACATGACGTAAACCACGTGGAAATTTTACTGTGTTTGTGGGCGGGCAAGTTGTTCGCGACGTAGAACGTGGGCGGATATTATGCAAATTTGTTACTTTGTGACGTGCGGCCGTAACAGAAAAAGATTCGAATTCCTAACGACTCGTTCAGGCGATTGTGAACCGATTCTTTTTTTTTTTTTTACAGTTATAAATACAAAACAGAAAAAGAAAGTATACACAGATAAAATCCCATAAGAAAACTAACCCTAACCCTAAAAGTATAGTAACAATGTTAAACACCGTTAACCACAGTTTTACTACAAATACCATGGTTAAACTATGGCTAGTGCATCAAAGCCATGGTTAATTTGTGGTTACCGTGGTTTAACTATAGTAACCTTTTTTTTTTTTTTTTTTTTTTTTTTTTTTGTAGTAGTAAAGCCATGGTTAATTTTCATAAGGGATGTGTTTCCATCTTAACAAAATAAAATAAATAAATCTACACCTTACAAGGACACAAAGGATGCACATAGAGTTTTCATTGCTTTATGATTAATTTAAATTTAATTTAATTTAAGTTTCCATATACTTAAGATCAACTTTGAATAAAGAGAGGTTTAGAGGCAGATTTTTGTTCATGTGAAATTTGACTGCTAGTGTACTGTGTGCTGCCTACTATTGTCAAACAGTATGCATTAGACAGCCAAGAACACTTCAAACAGTATTGTCACATGACCTGTGTGTCAAACCCTACAGAACGCTGAGTAGGACACTCCCTCTAGTGGACAGAAGCACCATCACAGCTAGGGCAAAGGTTTCATTTTGACATTGGTGTACTCATAACAGAAGACAACAACCCCCCCAATCCAACTAACCCAACATTTTCGCAATTGTGATAGACCTTTGACCACAGTTTCATGTCATTTAAGGTCTTTATTTATAGCTATTGTAGCTAACATACTCATAATTCATAAAGAGAGCTATTGTGTGTTAGCATATTCATCAGACAATAATTACACAATTTTGATTATGTTAAACAAATATGTGGCTGGATTTTGATGTGAGAGACAACAGGAAATGGACTTTTATTATGGATTGCTAACTTGTATCTCCCCTCAATAGAGACACTGACAGCAACTTCAGCCTTAAACACACATATCCTGCTTCGACTAATAGGAACATTTAATTTGTGACCCTGGACCACAAAACCAGTCATAAGTGTCAGTTTTTTTAAATTAAGATTTATACGTCATCTGAAAGCTAATAAATAAGCTTTTCTTTGATGTATGGTTCGTTAGAATACGACAACATTTGGTCGAGATACAACTATTTGAAAATCTGGAATCTTGGGGTGCCAAAAAAAAAACAAAAAAAAAATATTGAGAAAATCACCTTTAAAGTTGTCCAAATGAAGTTCTTAGCAATGCATATTACTAATCAAAAATTAAGTTTTGATATATTTACTGTAAGAAATATCTTCATGGAACATGATCTTTACTTAATATCACAATGATTTTTGGCATAAAAGAAAAATCGATAATTTTGACCCATACGATGTATTGTTGGCTATTGCTACAAATACACCCGTGATACTTATGACAGATTTTGTTGTCGAGGGTCACATTTGCATACAATTAGGTCTTGTTCCATTCATTCAATTCAACAAATAAATTGATGAAGAACAAAAAAAAAGCAAATACAATTAATAAGATGCATAAAACTAAAACACACTATTACATTGATCTTTCTATTAAAGTAATAGTTCACCCAAAAATTAAAATTCTATCATTTACTTTCCTACATGTCGTTCCAAACCTGTCTGAGTTTCTTTCTTCTGCTAAATACGAAAGATTTTGTCATCCTTTAAAATTTTGAAGGAGTTTAAAAAAAATACTAGGAAAGTTAGTGGCATCCAGCAAATGTTTGGCTACTAACATTTTTCTAAATATCTTCTTTTGAGCTCAACGGAATAAAGAAGCTCAGGGGCGACGACCTGAAGACAAGTAAAGGAAAACAGAATGATTTTTGGGTGAACTATCCCTTTAAGAGCTAAAACAGTGCTTTCTTTAGGCCACTCCCCCTCTGCTAAACCTGCCAATCCCAAAACACATTATAAACTGAGCAATGCATAGAAACAATAGCTGAGGAAAACAAACAGAGGAAAATGCTGATTATAAATAAACTATATTTATCTGAGACAGTCCTCCTTCCTCTATCATCTGCTGTCACTGCGACACTTCCCTGTCAAATCACAAGAAAACACTACTGCTTCCTGTAGAACTGAAAGTCGTTTCATAACGGATGAACTCTGCAATATCAACCCTGTTATTATCCTGTTGATTACTGTGAAGCTGCTTCAGTTCAATCTTTATTGTATAAAGCGCTATAGACATGACTTGTGTCTGACCCCATGACCTCTGACCCTCTGACAGAGAGAGATGAACGGGTGACCGGCGGACCCGTTTGATCCTGTGGAGACCGCTGATGAAGATGAAGAAGATGAGGAGGAGGAGAATCAACACTGTTAATGAAGACAAAGATGAAGAGTTTAGTCTCACGCACACACAAACATCAGTCATTGTATTTGATATGAGATCATCGATGACTGTTCTGATTTAATGGAGTGATGCAGATGTGTGTGTGTGTGTGTGTGTGTGTGTGTGATTGAGCTGTAAGTCAAAGCTGCTTCCTGTTGTTGCACTAGGACAGAGAGAGAGAGAGTACAGGACACACACAATACTAATAATAAATACACACACACACACACACACACACATACTCACAGATATGAGGTTAGAAAACAGGAAATATGAACAATAGACCGGCAAAACCAAACCTGAGTGTGTGTGTGTGTGTGTGAGCGTGAAATGCGTGTGTGTGTTTCAGCGTGTATCTAAGTTGTGAGCGATCTGTGCTTATCTGAAGTTTTCACTGGATTTAAGTTGTAAATTGTGCGTTCACACATTTAGAGTGTTTGCTGTTAGATTGTATTAAGGTGTGTGTGTGTGTGTGTGTGTGTGTGTGTGTGAGAGAGAGAGGAAGTGATCATTGTTCCTGCACAGAGGGAATGAGGAGGGAAACGCAGATCCTGAGAAAATCCAGAGGAGTTTGAGTGTGAATCTCACATGATCCTGACGGACACACGCGTGATGATGATGATGATGAGCTGCACAGACAGACAGACAGACGACCGGTGAGTAACACACACACACACACACACACACACACACACACACACACGTGCTGCTGATTCTACAGCTGACAGACACACACAGTGTCTTTAATGAGATGCTCAGTTAATTACACAGCGGCCCGTTAGTGAAGGAGACAATGAGAGAAAGAGATTAGAGGAAAAGAGGTCAACAGATTTAATCTTCATATAGATGGAGAGAAAAACAGTCATCTGTTAGATCACATCTGCTGAACAACAGACAAACAACAACACACTCACACTCGTTTGATCGGCTGTGTTCAATTCAATTCAATCATTAGCAGGACGGCTGGAGTATAATACAGCCGCAGCACTGTAAGCTGTTTTTGTTGTGTAATGATATTTTATGTATTGTAATAAGTTTATCTATTATATTCATGTATATATTTTTTCATATTTATTTCTTTAGAACGTCTAGTCGACAAACAATTTGTAGTGTGTGTATAGTTTTAATATTAGTTTTTGTTTTATTTTTTTTTTCATTCTAATTTGAACATTTATTTAAATAATAGAAAATAACAAATAAATAAATAAAAAAGTATATTATGTCCAATCAAGGAGGTATGTTTAGTTTTACAACAGACATTCCTATGAGATGAATTCAGATATTTTATAAAAGTATAAATTATTTTATATTAATTAATTTTAAACACACACACGTGTGTATATATAAATAAATAAATAAATAAATAAATAATTGAGACCTATTTTCAAATGTGGTCTGGCAGTTTTATTTTATATTAATTCATTTTAAATATATACACTTATATAAATAAAAAATATTACAAAAAGATATATGTAATAATAATAAAATAGATCATTGATACATATTTTTAAATGTGGCCCGGCAGTTCATATTTCAGAATAAAGTCTCGTGATGAACCGTTGACAGTTCGAGCGCGTTCCCGATAAAAGCGCACTCGCGCACGCTGGATTCATTGTTCTCCGGTAACGGGACAAATGATGCTTTGAGAGAGAGAGAGAGAGAGAGAGAGAGAGGGGCAGATACTGACCGGTGGGCAACACTGAGGCGGCTGATGATGATGATGATGATGATGACTTTATTCCGCTGACATCACACATCAGCTCATGAGCGTTTGTCGGGTCAGCGGGCGCACGCGGGTCACCGGTATGCGGGTGTGACAGTGAGTTGTCGCGCAGGTGGGTTTGTGTCGGTCTTTGTGCGGTGTTTCTCTGTCTGATGGGTTTGTCATGTGTCGGTGTTTGTGCTCGTGTGATGGATTCTCCCGCTGCTCTGATTAAACAGCATCACTGCGCTTCTGCGTTTTTCTCTTTCGGCTCTTTCATGTGTTTGTGTGTCATAAACATCACGTTTGTCTTTTGTTGTCAAATCGATTTCTACCGGTGCCGGTTAGACCCGCGGGCGCGCGCATCGGTAGGACGCGTTCACAGAAACAATAACAGCACTTTATATTCCCGTCACTGGCGATTTTACCGTAACACTGTATATTTCTGTCACGATCGATTCCATATTATATTCTCCATTTATATGTACATGTAACGTTAGTCATGTAGCAGAAGCTTTTATCAGTATCGCTTTTCTCAGATAATTTTTTTTTTTGTCACAACCGCTATGATTCTACCGTATCGCTTTATATTTCTGTCATGATGGACATTTACAGTATTTACAGTAGCTCGTCACATATGTTAAGGGTTCTGCTCTTTGTGCCGCTCGCGCCCCACATCCCCCGGCAGCTGCGCGTGCCCGTGTGCGCGCCCACTTTGATCAGGACAAAAGAGCTGCAATATCACATCATATGAGATTATCAAAACATCAACGAATGAGCCTATTTTTGTTCATTCAGGAATGTTAGCAAAGCTTTAAAATTATCTCCCTCCGTTTAAACACTGATAAGATGAATATTGTGCCGGATTCATTTAACCCCGTAAAGCCTGACATATTAAATAATAGCTGGAAAAAATAAATGCGTGCGATCAGTAAAATTTTGAATGGTTTTTAAAGACGATTCTTATGCTCATCAAGGCTGTGTTCACTTGATCAAAAATACAGAAAAAATGTAATATTGTGAAATATTATGTTAAAGAATGTTTTTCTAGATTAAAATGTAATTTATATTTGTAATTAAAGTTGAATTTTCCACATCATTACTCCAGTCTTCAGGGTCACGTGATCCTTCAGAAATCATTCTAATAAAAAAATAAGCAGTATAATTTTGTGATACTATTTTCAGGATTCTTTGATGAATAAAAGGTTAAAAAGAACAGCATTTGTTTAAAATAGAAATGCTTTCTAATAAAATACAGCACTGTTCAAAAGTGTGGGGTCAGTACATTTTTATTCTTTTGTTTTTTTTGTTGAAAGAAATTAATACTTTTATTCACCAAGGATGTGTTAAATTAATAAAAAGTGATAGCATAGATTTACATTGTTAGAAAAGATTTATATTTTGAATAAATTATGTTCTTTTTAACTTGTTGTTCATCAAAGAATCCTGAAAAAAAGAATCACAGGTTCCAAATATATATATATATATGTCAGCACAACTGTTTCCAACATTCCAATCAGCATATTAGAATGATTTCTGAAGGATCATGTGACACTGAAGACTGGAGTAATGATGATGAAAATTCAGCTTTGCATCACAGGAATAAATTATATTTGAAAGTATATTAAATTAGAAAACATTATTTTATATTCTTATAACATTTTGCAATATTACTGTTTTTTTTCTGTATTTTTTGATCAAATAAATGCAGCCTTTAAGAGCATAAGAGACTTCTTCGAAAAGCATTACAAACATGTTCCTCAAAACATCCTGATGATCAAATTTGAGACTAAAAAATTTTTAATGGAGAATCAAGTAAAGCCAAGCTTCTTCAGTCCAGTAAGTGTTTATCTGGAAATATAACTACAGTTATTCTATCGTTTACCTGATAAAAATCAGTCAAGATTTGACAGCAAAAAGACACGTGAAGCACCAGCTGAAGGTGGATGTTTGTACAGTTGCACTAAAAGAGCTTTTACTGGATAAAAAACTCTAAACTATCAATCAGATGACAGAAGACATGGAGGAGATATCTTGAGCTGCACTGTGTGTGTGTGTGTGTGTGTGTGCAGGTGTTGAGTGTGTGTGTCCGGGGCCAGCATGGTTCCTCGGCCGTCATCAGGAGAATTATGGGGGCTTCACCTGATGCCTCCTCGTATCCTGGTGGATTGCTGTCTGCCCAACGGCATCCTGGTCAGTCTGGAGTGTCTGAGAGAAGCTCCGCTGACCAGCATCAAACAGCAGCTCTTCAGCGAGGCCCGCAAATACCCGCTCTACCACCTGCTGCAGGTACGCGCACCTCCGCACATGACCGTCACGTGACCCCGGCGAAGCGCTCTGATCACGCTCTGATTGGCCCGCAGGAGGAGTCCTGCTACATCTTTGTGGGAGTGACGCAGGAGGCCGAGCGGGAGGAGTTCTACGATGAGACGCGCCGCCTGTGTGACCTCCGTCTCTTTCACCCCATCCTGAAGGTCATCGAGCCGCTGGGGAACAGAGAGGAGAAGATACTCAACAGGGAGATCGGTCAGTGTGTGTCCATGATCCGTAAATATATAAGCACTATTAATCATAGGCCTAATACATTTGAGGTCAAAAGTTTACATCCCCCTTTCAGAATCTGCAAAATGTTATTTTACCAAAATAAGAGGGATCATACAAAATGCATGTTATTGTTTATCTAGTACTGACCTGAATAGATATTTCACATAAAAGATGTTTATATTTAATCCACAAGAGAAAATAACAGTTGAATTTATAAAAATGACCCTGTTCAAAAGTTTACATACACTTAATACTGTGTTGTTTTCTGAATGATCCACAGCTGTGTTTTTGTTTAGTGATAGTTGTTCATGAGTCCCTTGTTTGTCCTGAACAGTTAAACTGTCGCTGTTCTTCAGAAAAATCCTTCAGCTCCCACAGATTCTTTGGTTTTTTGGTATTTTTGTGTGTTTGAATCCTTTCCAACAATGACTGTATGATTTTGAGATCCATCTTTTCACACTGAGGACAACTGAGGGACTCATATGCAGGGTTGCCAGGTTTTCACAGCAAAACCCGCCTGTGGGATAAAATAGACGTTTTTGTCAGGGTTCCCCTGGTAAATTCATATTTCAGGGGCTAAATTTGACATTATTGGGGTCGCTTCAACCTGCAGACATCAAAAACAACCCACAGCAACGGTGTTAAAATAGCCCAATTCCCGGGAAAACTGCAGACTTGGCAACACTGCTCATACGCAACTATTACAGGAGGCTCAAACACTCACTGATGCTCCAGAAGGAAAAACCATGCATTAAGAGCCGGGGGGTGAAAACTTTTGGAATTTGAAGATCAGGGTAAATTTAACTTATTTTGTCTTCTGGGAAACATGTAAGTATCTTCTGTAGCTTCTGAAGGGCAGTACTAAATGAAAAAATATGATATTTAGACAAAATAAGAAAAAAGGACGCATCACTCTGTTCAAAAGTTTTCACCCCCCGGCTCTTAATGCATGGTTTTGTCTTCTGGAGCATCAGTGAGTGTTTGAACCTTCTGTAATAGTTGCATATGAGTCCCTCAGATGGATCTCAGAATCACACAGTCATTGTTGAAAAGGGTTCAAATACACAAAAATACAGAAAAACCAGAACATTTGTGGGAGCTGAAGGATTTTTCTGAAGAACAGCACCAGGAATGGCAGCATTAATGTTTTGTGTCTCGTCACATTTGGTAATGAATTACACTAATCAGTTAAATAACAGCCTGTTTTCAATTCAAAATATCATGATTTGAGAAAAAAGTAGAGTAGTTTTGCATCACAGGATATTATTTTTGGTTGTTTATCCTTTCTAATGTAAAGCAGTGGCCAGATATTAAATGTTTAGCTACTCACAGCTCAGCAGTAAAGCTCTGCATTCTGTGACTTGATTGATCTTGATGTCTTGATGTGCACTTGATTCTTACATTTAGTTTTGTTTAAATGCTGCTCACGTGTGTGTGTGTGTGTGTGTGTGTGTTCAGGTTTCGCTATAGGGATGCCCATCTGTGAGTTTGAGCTGGTGAAGGATCCGGAGGTGCAGGACTTCCGCAGGAACATTTTGAGCGTGTGCAGGGAGGCGGTGGAGGAGCGTGAGGGAGGAGGCGCGCACACGCAGGCGCTGTACGTCTATCCTCCCAACGTGGAGTCCTCACCCGATCTGCCGCAGCACATCTACAGCAAACTCGACAAAGGTGCGTCTGCGTCGCCGTTACGCTCCCGCTTTCCCATCTTCCTCGAGCCTCACCCGACCGTCTGTCTCTCTGCAGGCCGTCTGATCGTCACCATCTGGGTGATCGTGTCCCCGTCCAACTCCAAGCAGAAGTACACGCTGAAGATCGCGCACGACTCTCTGCCGGAGCAGCTGATAGCAGAAGCCATCCGCAAGAAGACGCGCAGCATGCATCTGTCCGCGCAGCAGCTGCGTCTCTGCGTGCAGGAGTACCAGGGCCAGTACATCCTCAAAGTGTGCGGATGCGACGAGTACTTCCTGGAGAAATACCCTCTCAGCCAGTACAAGGTATGAATCTATCCACCTGATTTTCCCGTAAGAGCGGGGGCGTCCGTTTGTAAATTTTATGGGCCTGGCTTCTGGTCTCATCCGCATCCAGCTATTTTTAGCTCTACATGCTTGATACTGCAAACCGGCGAAACAGTTTTACCGTTTACCGCGCTTCATTAATCTTCACGCCATTTCACGCCAGAAGTCCCAGACACTACCATAGAAAACAGCTTACTTTCGCATTCAAAAATAAGGTGGATTCTCTGTTATATCAGCGACTGATAATTGCAGTTGTTTTGCTCACAATTATTGTCATTTGTGACCCTGAACCACAAAACCAGTCATGAGTGGCATTTTCTAAATTTTAAATTAAGATATATACATCATCTGAAAACTGATCACCTTTAAAGTTGTCCAAATGAAGTTCTTAGCAATGCATATTACTAATCAAAAATTATGTTTTGATATATTTACAAATTTACAAAATATCTTTATGGAACATGATCTTTACTGAATATCCAAATGATTTTTGGCATAAAAGGAAAATCGATCATTTTGACCCATACAATGTTTTGTTGGCTATTGCTACAAATATACCCGTGATACTGAAGACTGGTTTTGTGCTCCAGGGTCACATTTGAGGAATTTCCTTGTACATTTAATCAGAATCATTGCATGTTCACATAAGCACAAATCAAGAGAACGTCTCACTGAAGGACCTCATGCATGTTTTCTGGAGTTTTCAGACTATCAGTGATTTTTTTGCTCAGTGCAAAGAGAGCGTATGCTTTCTCAGTGTAGAGAAAACACTGCATCCAATTAAATGAAAAGCTCTAATTTATGGAAGCCTGTTTCTGCCCCTGAATTAAAAAAAAATAAAGTAATTGCAACTTTGTCTCGCAATTCTGACTTTTTCTCACAATTCCAACTTTTTTTTTGCAATTCTAACTTATTTTCTCGGAATTGTGAGATATAAACAAGCAATTGTGAGTTTATAAAGTCCAATTCTGATGAAAAAAGACTTACAATTCTTACAATTGACGAAAGACTTCTCAGTTTCTTACTTTGCGAGTTTATATCTCACAATCCTGACTTTATTTCTCACAATTGTGAGTTTATATCATTTATATCGATTTTGGGGGGAAAAAAAGTCACAATTACCTTTTTTAATTTTTTATTCAGTTGCGGAAACAGGCTTGTTACCAATGCAAGATAATGCAAATGTCAAAATAATAATAATAATAATAATAATAATAATAATAATAATAAAATTAAATAACTAAATAAAATAAAACACGTTTTCAGGACAAATGTGGGCCAGCTTTAAAGACAATTATGCTTAAACAGCTGAGAGAAGCAATAATCACTATCAAAATTAAAATCCAATTTGTCGTGTGGCCCATTGACTTCCATACTCCATACCAGCATTCTTCAAAATATCTTCTATTTTGTTCAACATAAAGTCAAAAGAAACTCACACAGGTTGAGTGAGTAAATTAGGGAGAGTAAATGATCATTTATCATTTTTGGGTGAACTGTCTCTTTAAGTCCACAATACACTTGAACTGTTTACAGGATTCATCCTTATCTGAGTAGGTTTTCTGAGTGTGCATAGTCCTGTACACTCAGCTCACATATGCATCTTGACTTTTCTTGGTAATTATTTTGTCCACAAGGTGGCGACACTGATCTGAGCTCATTCACAGTCAGCGTCAATGAGGCGGTTTATACAGACTGAACTAGTGAAGGTGTAGCGCAAGGGTCACCAAACTTGATCCTGGAGGGCCGGCGTCCTGCGGAGTTTACTCTGGTCACCCCTGGTGTAGCGCAACGGGCTTCTTGTCTTAAAGCAACAGTTCAACAAAAACATTCACTCATCCTCATGTTGATCCAAACATGCAAAAGTTTCTTCCTGTTTCATCACATCAGAGGGGAGAGTTGATGACTGTCTGTGCTCATTATTGAATCGGGTGAGTTGAGCACAGACTCAGTGTGTGTGTGTGTGTGTGTTCAGTACATCAGGAGCTGCATCACGCTGGGCCGTCTGCCTCACCTCATGCTGGTCAGTAAGGACAGTCTGTACAGTCAGCTGCCCGCCAGCGGATTCATGCCTCCGTCGTACAGCCGGCGAACGCCTCAGCCCAGCCCCTGCCCCGGCGGAGGAGACCCCGGATCACCGCGATCCCTCTGGGCCTTCAACACGCACCTGAGAGTACGGCTGCTGTGTGCCACCTACGTCAACGTCAACATCAGAGACATAGACAAGGTGAGACACGAACATACTGAGAGACACAGAGACACGTGTCGCTCATTTGCTCATCGTGTGTGTGTGTGTGTGTGTGAGACAGATCTACGTCAGGACAGGAATATATCACGGAGGAGAACCGCTGTGTGACAACGTCAATACACAGAGAGTGCCCTGCTCCAACCCGAGGTAACACACACACACACACACACACACACACACACACACGTGACCCTGGACCACAAAACCAGCCATAAGCGTTAATTTTTGTACATCTGAAAGCTGAATAAAGCTTTCCATCGATGTGTGGTTTGTTATGACAGGACAATATTTGGCTGAGATACAACTATTTGAAAATCTGGAATCTGAGGGTGCAAAAAAATCAAAATATTGAGAAAATCACCTTTAAAGTTGTCCAAATGAAGTTCTTAGCAACTAATCAAAAATTAAGTTTTGATATATTTACAGTAGAATATTTACAAAAATATCTTCATGGAACATGATCTTTACTGAATATAATTATGATGTAAAATGAAATATTCTGTATATGGATTTATATATATCACTCCTTATATCAATCAGAATGGAAGCAGAAACATTAGATTTTCTTCATTAATAACAGAATCGAATCAAACAGAAATCAAATCTTTGTCACACAACAGTCACGTATGAGCAACTGCACTGCAGTAAATGATGATCTTCCTCAGTATTTATAATAATATCGAAACATTGTTTAATCAAGCTTCATTTACTGCAGATGCAGAATGAAAGAAGATATTAAATCTTGGTTTCTGAAAAACTGATCAGAATTAAAATATTAAAATTATCTAGCAGTGGAGTCACAACAAAAAACTTGTTTTCCTTTTGAATTAAGATTTTTTCTGACCCCATTTGTTCTTGTTTTAATCATAAACTCACTTCATTTTGTTCATTTTCTTAGAAAACAAGACAGCTTATCTTCTGTCATTTTACATCTTCAGTAAATACATTCTAAAAAATAATATACTAAAATGTATTTAAAATACATTTAATTTATGCTAAGTATACTACAAATACATTTACATGTTATGTAATTAATAAAAATGCAATTGTACTTTTAGTATAGTAAACTGGAACAACTAATTTTGCACTTAATGCACTTTAATTGTGCTGAAGTCCAAGTATACTTTAGGTACACTTTAAATATTTTGTATTTAAAGACTGATATTATTTAAACATCACACAATCCTCATCAACAGTGACATTAAAACATATTTTAGGTTTAATATTAAGAAATGTGTATTGTGCACAAGTAGTACTCCAAATAAAGTTGAATTACAACTTTTCTTTATATATATGATTTTTATATCGGTAAGTCTCAAGTGATATGTCAGTAAATATGTTACTAGACTTGAACTATACTTAGTATAGAATAAATGCATTTTAAATCTGTTACTTTTCTGCTAGGGTTTTGATTTAAGAATCTTTAGATATTTGTGCTCAGAAGAAGCCCAACGTTCTCAGATGTTGTACACGATCTCTCTCACGTCACTCACAGGTGGAACGAGTGGTTGTCGTATGACATCTACCTGACGGACGTTCCTCGTTCTGCTCGTCTCTGTCTGTCCATCTGCTCCGTCAAGGGTCGCAAGGGAGCCAAAGAGGTGAACTTTGACCTTTCCTGATCCTGTCCTGATTATGACTGTGCGTTCCTCACTGCTGATCTGTGTGTGTGTGTGTGTGTGTGTGTGTGCAGGAACACTGTCCTCTGGCCTGGGGAAACATCAACCTCTTTGACTATAAAGACACGCTGGTCAGCGGGAAAGTGGCTCTGGGTTTGTGGCCGGTTCCTCACGGCCTGGAGGATCTCCTCAACCCCATCGGAGTGTCAGGATCGAACCCAAACAAGGTGTGTTATTGAAGCTGCAATAAAATAAAAAATAAAAAATTAAAAACTTAAAATGAAAATGGTAAATTCAAGATAAAGCACTAAAATTACTAACTGGAAGAAAACGCTAAAAGTGATCTAAAACTAAAACAGTAATAGTAACATTTATAAATATATATTTAAGAAACAAATAAAAATTACAAATGCACAATAACTATATGTGACCCTGGAGCACAAACCGGTGTTGAGTATCACAGGTGTATTTGTAGCAATAGCCAACAATACACTGTATGGGTCAAAATTATCACATTTTTCTTTTATACCAAAAATCATTAGGATATTAAGTAAAGATCATGTTCCATGAAGATATTTTGTAAATCTCCTACCGTAAATATATCAAAACTTAATTTTTGATTAGTAATATGCATTGCTAAGAACTTCATTTGGACAACTTTAAAGGTGATTTTCTCAATATTTTGAAATTTTTGCTTCCCCAGATTTCAGATTTTGAAATAGTTGTGTCTCAGCCAAATATTGTTATTCAGTTTTTCATGATGCAATTTAAAAAAATTGACGCTTATGACTGGTTTTTGGTCCATGGTCACATACAGTGTTAAATGTGATGAAATAAAGTGAAACGCCTCACGTGGCTGACCTCGTTGCGTGTGCAGGAGACGCCGTGTGTGGAGCTGGAGTTTCCCTGGTTTAACCAGACGGTGGTGTTTCCTGACGAGCAGCAGATCGAGGAACACGCCAACTGGAGCATCTCCCGTGAGCTGGGATACAGCTACTGTCTGGGGCTGGTACACACACAACGCCACACACTCACACACTCATGCAACACACACACACACACACACACACATTCACGTACCGTCAGAGTGAATCCAGATCTCATGCTGAATGTCTCTGGCCAATCAGAGCAGTCGTCTGGCGTGTGACAGCTCCATATCGCAGGCGGACGCCGAGCAGCTGCGCGCGCTGTGCAGTCGAGACCCGCTGTATGAGCTCTCCGAACAAGAGAAAGACTTCCTGTGGAGACATCGGTAAACACACACACAGTCAGCACACATCATGTACCGAGTGAGAACGAAGGCCTGTTCGGCACATTTGATGTCTGATGTGAATCGAACACGACGGGAGGGAGGATTAAACTCGTGTCTGTTCCTCACACAAATATTACGACAGCTCAATGTGTTTGTGTTTCAGGCATTACTGTGTGAATATTCCAGAAAGTCTTCCCAAACTCCTGCTGTCCGTCAAGTGGAACTCGCGGGACGAGGTGTCTCAGGTACGACGATGGCCAAGTTTCCGTCCAGTTTTTTGCAATGTTTTGTCATCCACAAAGAGAATATGCTGTCTCCGGCTGTTTTTATCCAGCTGGCTTTTTACCGATAAAATGTGCGTGATGACATAATCCCTAAAAAAATTAATTTGGTCCATACATAATTTCACCTATTGCGCAAATTGCATAGGCTATTAGCCTGTTCTTCATCCATTTGAAACAAAACTTTATTATGTAGGCTATTATTTAATTGTATAGGCCTACATTCAATTCTTTTTATTAACAACTGTCATGAGTTTTTTTTTCCTAGTACTTAGTTAGGCCTATAGACTATTTAGATTTGGCTTTTTGAGCATCAAGCAATATTCATAAAACCTAAATTTGTTTTCCAGGGATTAATTTTATACATGCAAAAAGCAGCAGAAACAACAGAATGTGAGGAATTACATGGTCACATCACAAACCTGCAGCGCTTCTAATATATATATATATATATATATATAAAAAAGTAAACAAATAGGCTTATATTAATAATTAATAAATGAACAAAACGAAAGAAAAAAACTGCAACGAGAGTCAGCCTATATGCAGAATTTCGTTTCATTTTTGTGATGTGCTCTTGAGAAAGCGGCATCCTGATTGTTTCCTTTATCTTAAAGCAGAATGTTTTGTTTTTATTGTAAATGTACACAAATGAAAGAAATATTTAAAATAGTTTTGAATAATTTCTTTCTCTTATTTGACCACAAAAGGAGTATTGGAAGTTGTTTCCACCTATATATATATATATATATATATATATGTATTATAAGGGGGAAAAAAGTCAAGTGATGGTTTCGGCGCCTCTGGCTCGCAGTTCAGCATTACTAACTCGACAACACAGCCTGTTTATTGTCATAATAAAATACAGTCAGCCAAACATACTGAAAAACCATGCTATTTTACTTCCCCTCCCTCCACAACATATCCTTTAAATTTAACGGCAGAACAGAACTCAGAACAAAACAAGAATAAAAATATAAGCTAACAAGCCAAAAAAAGGAATACATTTTAACTTGTAACGTACTAAAGGAACATCAAATTCAGATATGCATGTTTGAAGGTGACTCGTCTTTTTCTTACTATATATAGAATAATTTTAGATAGGATTTAATAATATGAATATGATTTAATGTGCTTTTAAACTACAGAGAAACGGTGCTTTAACGTGAACAACAGCACGAACGCGGACGCCGCCTATAGGCTAATTCTGTCACGTGACACCACATGTATTTGTGTTAAAGCCTCTTTTCTCGACAAAAAGTGTTTCCGAACAAATTTTTGCGACATTTGAACTATTGGTATAGAGTTTATCAGCTAAAGTTAAACGACACCAGCTACTGACAGTGATTCTCACACACACACACACATATCCAGAGCTCCCTTCTCTCATCTGTGTGTGTAGATCTACTGCCTGCTGAAGGACTGGCCGCTCATGCAGCCTGAATCGGCTCTGGAGCTGCTGGACTGTAACTTCCCCGATCCCATGGTGCGAGAGTTTGCCCTGCGCTGCCTGATCCAGGGCCTGACGGACGACAAACTCAGCCAGTACCTGCTGCAGCTCGTGCAGGTGTGTGTGTGTGTGTGTGTGTGTGTGTGTCAGAATCCAGCTCTATCTCTCCAGAGTCCACACAGGTCTCATGTCTATCTGTGTGTGTGTGTTTGCAGGTCCTGAAATATGAGATGTATCTGGATAACCCGTTAGCTCGCTTCCTGATCAAGAAAGCGCTGACCAATCAGAGGATTGGACATTTCTTCTTCTGGCATCTGAAGTGAGTTCAGACATGAATCTGTGTGAATCTCATGGAAACACATCCAGGTCAGCCCTGAAATCAAAAGAAAGACACTTTATGTTCATATAACAGCTACACACATAACTCTCATAACTGTGATGTAAAAATCTCTGCTATGCATCTGGACGTTTTTTCTCATTACTGTATGACAGCTTCTGTAACTCTTAGTTAATAATGAACATGTGTTCATCCCTATTCCAAAGTGTTACCATAGTTTTTGTTAATATTTTTAATTAGATTTTAATCTGAGTTTCAATTTTGGCAATTTTGTTGTGTTTTAGGACATATGTGACCCTGGAACACAAAACCAGTCATAAGGGTCATTTTTTTAAACTGAGATTTATACATCATCTGAAAGCTGAAATAAACAGGATCTGACACTATTTGTCTGAGATACAACTATTTGAAAATCTGGAATCTGAGGGTGCAAAAAAATCAATATATTGAGAAAATCACATTTAAAGTTGTCCAAATAAAGTTCTAAGCAATGCATATTACTAATCAAAAATTAAGTTTTGATATATTTACAGTAGGAAATTACAAAATATCTTCATGGAACATGATCTTTACTGAATATCATAATGATTTTTGGCATAAAAGGAAAATTGATCATTTTGACCCATACAATGTATTGTTGGCTATTGATACAAATATACCCGTGATACTCAACACTGGTTTTGTACTCCAGGGTCACATATTTATTATTTTTTATGTGTCTATATAGTTTTTATTAAGTTTTAGTTTTAGGTATTTTAATACCTCAACTTAAACCAAACAAAAATAAGAAATGTTGCCTCACAAATAGCTCAAATAAAACAAGTTTATGTTTATGTATGTATTTCATTTCATGTTTATTTTATAATCTAGTAATGATGTTTTTTATAGTTTTAGTTATAGTTAAAGGGGTCATCGGATGCTAAGTTGACTTTTTCATGTTGTTTGAACATTAATGTGTGTTGTCAGTGTATGTACAAATCTACCCTATAATGATAAAAATCCATGCAGTGGTTTTTAATTGATCTGTAAAAATAATATTCCCTTTTTCAAATCGAGTCGTTCTCAGATGCCTGTCGTTGTGGCGTCACACCAGCAGAGGCCACTCCCACCATAGTTGATTGACATGAGCGTCTTACCTCACCTCCATACCCCCATACAGACTCTCCATTGTTTCGATGCCGGAAGCATTTTCAATTGAACAATTATTCCCTTCAGTCAAATTCAAATTGAGTGTATAGCACAAAACACGATTAAAGATCGTTGCAAGGGCCCCAAACCCCCCCCATTCCATATTTACAATTAATGTGCGTCGTTGCGTGATGTACTTATGGCAGAGTTGTGGGGGGATACGATCAATTGATGGGATCGTACTCAATAACAGACAAAGAACCACTTGTTTGTAGACCGCAGACGACTTCGGGGAGGTGTTGTGTTGCTGGATGTAATAATGAACGTAGTGGTCGTCATTTACTCCCGACATCTGAGCCGCTGAAGATGCAGTGGATTACGTTTGTTTGTGAAGGGAATGCGCCTCCCGATCTACATATATCCGTCTATGTTCGCGTGAATCATTCGTGATCCAGCTTCACTTACAGCAGAAGTGAGTATAAGGGGTTTTTTTATGAATCTCTGCGATCACCTTTCCTAATAACCTGCTAGTTAGCAAGTGTAGCAGCTAAACGCGGCTAAATGCGGCTAAAGTAAACAGGCTCGTCACTCCAGAGAGGAGAGAGGGGCGGGGCCAGCAGAGCTCATTTGCATTTAAAGCAGCCTCGACCAGAATGAGATGATTTTTGCAGAGCTGATTTTGACAAGGTAAAAAGGGTGTTGTTTTACAAAACCATTGAGAATTTTTAACCAAAGCATGTTATAGACTTTTCATTAAGACCCTAAAGAATCACATCAACTTGTGGAAAATGGGCATCCGATGACCCCTTTAAGGATAATAACCTGTGTGTGTAGGTCTGAGATGCACAATAAAACGGTGTCTCGGCGCTTCGGGCTGCTGTTGGAGGCGTTCTGCCGGGCGTGCGGCATGTACCTGAAACACCTGAACAGACAGGTGGAGGCCATGGACAAGCTGGTGAACCTCACAGACACGCTCAAACAGGAGAAGAAAGACGAGACGCAAAAGGTGAGACAGAAGATGCTCGCTAACATTTACAGACCCGACGCCACTAACCTGATCCGGTGATGTCTTCATCCTGACTGAGACTGCTGATTGGTTGATGAAGCTCATCCTGCATTCTGATTGGCTGTTGCAGACTCAGATGAAGTTCCTGGTGGAGCACATGTCCCGCCCAGATTACATGGAGGCGCTGCAGGGGTTTGTTTCTCCTCTGAACCCTGTACATCAGCTGGGGAATCTCAGGTACACACACACACACACACACACACACAGGGTACATGTGTGTATACACATTTTCTGTCTATTGCCAGTATTTTCTGACTGATAAAAAGAGAAATCCAGAATCCCTTCTGAAAAACTGTGTTGTAGGTTGGAGGAGTGTCGTATCATGTCTTCAGCCAAACGACCGCTGTGGTTGAACTGGGAGAATCCAGACATCATGAGCGAGCTGCTCTTCACCAACAATGAGATCATCTTCAAAAATGGAGACGGTGAGCTGTGCGTATTTATTCGTAACCCTTCGCCACGACTGGATCCGTGATATAATATTAAACATCTGTGTGTGATGCAGATCTACGGCAAGACATGCTGACGCTGCAGATTATTAAAATCATGGAGAATATCTGGCAGAATCAGGGGCTGGACCTGCGGTGAGTCGACCAATCACAGCCCGCTGCTCACGCACATCCACCAATCACAGCTGGCTAACTCTGTGTGTGTGTGTGTGTGTGTGTGTGTGTAGAATGCTGCCGTACGGCTGTCTGTCCATCGGCGACTGTGTCGGCCTCATCGAGGTGGTGAAGAACTCACACACCATCATGCAGATTCAGTGTAAAGGAGGCCTGAAGGGGGCGCTGCAGTTCAACAGCAACACACTGCACCACTGGATCAGAGAGAAGAACAAGGGAGAGGCGTAAGAAACACACACACACACACACACACATCACGCTGAAGACATGACTGTGGTCTACTGTGGACTACATGCTTTTAAACACATGATTGTCATGACTGATGAATTAAACATCTGTTTCATAAAAACAACACCATTAAAATGACATAATCAGTGAGGAACAAGAAACAGAAACATTCTGATTTGATGCACATTGAAACAAGTTTTACCATCTGATGTTTTGGAATAATTCATAATTCACTCATTTAAACAGTAACACCATTCATTCTGGAACTATTTTTCCCATAGGGATTTTAAAAAGTCTTCATTTAAGAGTTAAAATCCACAAACCAAACCAGCCAGCTACAGGGAGAGTCACAACATCACAAACTGTGATTTGAAGCAAAAAAGTGTTTGATAATTAGACAAAAAGACAAAGATAAAAGACTGTGAACTTAAAGAAGTCCACTTCCAGAACAACAACTGACGGATAATATACTCACCCCCTTGTCATCCAAGATGTTCATGTCTTTCTTTCTTCAGTCATGAAGAAATTATGTTTTTCAGGATTTTTCTCCATATAATGGACTGATATGTTGCCCCGATTTTGAACTTCCAAAATGCAGTTTAAATGCGGCTTCAAACGATCACAAATGTGGTTGTAAACGATCCCAGATGAGGAAGAAGGGAATTATCTAGCGAAACGATCAGTTATTTTCAATTTATATACTTTTTAATGTCAAACGCTCGTCTTGTCTTGCTCTTCCTGAACTCTGTTTTTGTTCCGGTTCATGTCAGTTAGGGTATGTTGAAAAACTCCCATCTCATGTTCTGCCTCAACTTCAAAATCATCCTATATCACTGTTTTATGTTTTTTGTTAAAGGTGTTTGATCTTCTTTGCATGTTCACTTTGTAAACACTGTGTCGGTGCTTCTGCAGTGATGTAGGATGATTTTGAAATCATTTTTGAAGTTGAGGGAGAAAATACGGTCAGAGTTTTTCGACATACCCTAACTGACTTGAGCCAGAATACACAGAGTTCAGGGAGAGTAAGACAAGACGAGCGTTTGACATTAAAAAGTATTTAAATTGTATGTTTTTAATAAAAAATAACTGATCGTTACGTTAGATAAGACCCTTCTTCCTCAGCTGGGATCGTTTACAACCGCATTTGGGATCGTTTGAAGCCGCATTTAAACTGCATTTTGGAAGTTCAAAATCGGGGCACCATATCAGTCCATTATATGGAGAAAAATCCTGAAATGTTTCCCTCAAAAAACACAATTTCTTCATGACTGAAGAAAGAAAGACATGAACATCTTGGATGACAAGGAGGTGAGTACATTATATGTCAGTGGTTGTTCTGGAAATAAACTTCTCCTTCAACGACTAATGAGCATGAAGCACTGCCAACAACATAATCAAATTAAAAAGATGGAGAAATATAAAACTATAGATGTCAAGCTGTTGATTATATAGAAGCAGTATTTTAAGTTAATTTCAAAATATGCTTATATATACGAATACTGAAGTATTTTGGGAGTGTAGTGATACTCAGTTTGTTCACTTTCTGACTGGTGGGATTTTCTGTAATGTAGTTTTTCACCTCTTTAAAAAAATGTGTTGAAATATTGTGTTTGGATGGCTTCAGCAAAAGCATATTCCATCGATTAACAAACTCAGAGCTCACAGTAGATCTGTCTTTAAAGGTTTTTATTTCCAGAAGCAACTGTTGCACCCTAAACTGAGCCTGTTTCTCTCTCAGATACGACAGAGCCATCGATTTATTCACACGCTCGTGTGCCGGATACTGCGTGGCCACGTTCATTCTGGGCATCGGCGACAGACACAACAGCAACATCATGGTGAAGGAGAACGGACAGGTACACACACACACACACACACACACACACACACACACACACACACACACACACACACACACACACACACACACACACACACACACACACTGTGTCACTGCACTGCTTGAGAATCGATTCCAGTGAGAACCAGAAATGACAGCATTATGAGAAATCATGTATTGGAATCATAAACAAGTCACCTGTATTTCTGTGGTGATTTATACAAGATTTTTTTTGGCCACTACAGATTTTAACAACTATTGGTTGATTCTGATACTGATGTTGGTCATTTACATAAAGCAGGGCTTAAAAACAGCAAAAAAAAAAAAAAATTGAATTTAAACGTTTCTGTTCCTGCGTTCCTCTGTATTATTACTGCTCCAAAACCAGTTTGAGTAGAAAAAATACTGGTTAATAACATCATTTTTAAAACTTCTTCTTTGCCTTTAATAATAATGATAAAAATAATAATAATAAAGCACAGTGTTTTCTTTCTTCAAAAAGAAAAACAACAAAAAACAAAGAGGGTCTTGATAGTAGTATCCTGGTAGCCTATCTTGAGCTTAGTCATAGTCAATACAGCATCATCTTTTATAGATTGTGACCACATGTATTAAATGAAAAAAAAAAAACTGTCAACACTTTAAAGACATTAAAGTATTTTTTTAAGATATTTAAAAATATTTGCAGCATGGATTAAAAAAAAAACACCACTCCTATAAGTGTTTTGAGAGGAAAAACCAACATAAATTAGTAGGCTGTATGTCACATTTTATTTTTACGTTCAGAAATAATCTAGGCTAAAATACCGGTAAATAAAGCTAAATATTTACCAACATTACAAACACAATTAGGCTATTTTAGTTCCCTTCTCTCCACAGGTGAGTGCGCTGAACAAACCACCTGTAGTAACGCATAGAGCTGTAATCGGGCCTTAAAAGTTAGGCCCGACAGAATTTGGCCCGAGCCCGACAAGTACATTTTGATTGACAGCTTTTTAAAAGCCCGAACCGGTTTACAGCCCGACATTATTCAAATGTGTGCAAGCTCACAGCTCTTTTGCCTTTTGTCAAGAATGAATCGTTTATACATGTTTTAACATAATTTATTCATGACGAACTTAGGCTATAGGCCACTTAAATTAAGATAAATTCTAAATTAATATGGGTATTTGCCAAAAACGAAATTAAGATAAAAGTTTTGCGGGATTTGCTTCGCTACTTCTCTCCACAATCCGGCCTCAACGCGACGGTGAATAGCAGGTGAAATTTAATAAAAGAATAATGCCAACATTAGCCTATATACTCTGTCTACATTATGCATTTAAGACTCAGTTAATATTTAGCTATAATTTGAAAAACAAAATTTATTGAATCCACAGTAGATGGTTTCAGCGCGGTCCTGCGCTCACTGATGGTGCGTCCAGCAGCGCTGAACACCCTTTCACTGCTGCTGCTACTGGCCGGGATGCAAAGTACTGATCTGGCTAATTTTGCAAGTTTTGTAAATTTTGCCAAAACGTAATCGCCAGAGGCAAGCCTCCGTTTCACCTCCTCAACATACATTCTCACATCTTTCTCGCGCTAATCAAAACGCATCACATGACCGCTCATTTACCGCGCAAGCCGGAGCGCAAGCCCGTGCCCGGCCCGAGCCCGTGTAAAATGATATAAATTAAGCCCGGACCCGACCGAACCCGTTGGGTCCTGTCGGGTTCGGGCAAAGATCTTCAGCTCTAGTAACGCATTCTTCATCTCTATATGAACCAGACACTTTCTTATTAACACTACATGTTACAGCGACTCAGTAAGAAAACACAAATGTTTACTTGTGAATACACTACAAATCGCATTGCACTGCTTGATTTTTAGCCTTAAATACCTCTCTTGCACAACATCGCACAGTTTTATGAAAAGTACTTGTATAGTCCGTCTTAGGTTATGTGCATAGTCAACTGTTTATATGTGTAGTTAGATTACCGCTTCTGTAGGTTAGCTATGTATAGGTTTGAAATTGCTCTTACGTCTATTGTTGTATGTTTATATTTATGTTTATTTATGTAGCACCGTGGTCCTGCGAGACACGACATTTCGTTCCACTGTATGTCCACACGTAGCGGAATGACAATAAAGTTTGACTTGACTTGACTTGACAACAAATCATCTAAAGTTGTATTAAGGCTAAATATAAACGTCAAGCTAGGGCTGGGCGATAGTTCGATAACGATAATTATCGCGATATAATTTTCCTCGATAAAACGATATGAAGAGTTCGATAAATGTTCGATATAATTTTTATGCCCCAAAAGCGGAACGAAACAGCGCGACTCATTTGAATCCCCACACGGATCGTTCATCCGCTCGGACCGCAGTTCAAACTGCCGCGCTGCATGAGCTCACTGGACAAGATGTGTTTACTCCGACACTAACACTTGAATTCAGCGATGAACACAAATGACTCTGTGATTCAAACTAGTTTAAAGCTGTGTGCAACGAGACAGTCAATCCACACACCGCCATCATTTACCATGGATTTACTGGAGTAACACTCACTGCACCATGGTATTGTGGCAGCAATGTGGGATATTCACACTGAATTTTATTACAGGAGTAATGGTATATAATTATAGTATGTGTGTATTTGTGATTAAGCTGTAGCATGTGTGCATTTATACTCGATGTTTTTAGACTACTGTTTTTCATACAAATAGGCTGCCTATAAAACCTTGTAGTTCTATTTTTACCATGGTATTGAGGTACCATTATGTGTGGTTTTAACTCTATTTATCATGATTTCAAATGTATGCTTGCTACTATGGGAGACCAATGCTTAAAAAAAAAAAATAGTATTATTATTATTTATTACCAGACAACCCAAAACTGTTTCTTGATTTGAAACTATATAACTCATTAGAACATGCAGAAATTAATATTTCTATTTTGATATGTATTTTGTTAAGGAAAATGGTTTCTACAACTTTTACTTTGGAGCAAAAATCTGACTTTAAACTAGTATAAAGAAAAATAAGAAATAAAGACTTGACATTTATCGTGATAATTATCAATATCGACTGATATGAAAAAAATGATTGAGATCTTTTTTTTGCCCATATCGCCCGGCCCTACGTCAAGCCAAAACAAATTAATTTAAAAGCAAAACTGAAGCCTGCTTTTCTCATTCTGCATGAATCCAAATGTTTCCATATTCACGACGTATATGGATGCTAAAATATTAGTAATTATGTAAACCAGGGGTGTCAAACTCAGTTCCTGAAGGGCCGCAGCCCTGCAGAGTTGTGTTTCAACCTTGCTCCGACACACAAACTATGCAGTTTTCAATTAAGCCTGAAGGACTCGATTAGCTAGATCAGGTGTGTTTAATTAGGGTTGCATCTAAACTCTGCAGGGCTGCGGCCCTCCAGGACCAGAGTTTGACACCCCTGATGTAAACTATAAGCTTTGTTCTTCACTCTCATTATCGAGGCTCTGCGCGGTGAGTCGGTGTTCACGCTGAGCGCCACAGACTCCACTACAGACTTTGAGCAGTGCCACTTTTTATGTTTCTTTAACTTTTTTTTTTTTTTTTGATAAGAACAACGTCCAGTTAGCAAAAATATGTTGTGTGTGTGTGTGAGGCGCTGACGCGATCACTGCAACTGATAGAAGACAAAGCTCACTCAAAACCGTACAGCTTTTGCTAAATAAAGAAAACGACTTTTCTGTCGTCTCGGTTTCCTTTCCGTGAACTTCGGAGCGCGTTTCCATGATCTGAAACTCAGCTTAATTCTGTCTTTGGTTTTGTTAATCTGTCAATGATTTAAGTGAAATATGTTTCACGTATAGGCCTATACAATCCTTTTCTTGTAGCCTATACCGTTTGTTTTCTCCGTTCACAGAAGCGCTGCCGGCACGTGATGTGATCTTGTGTGAATCGTGTTCTACACTATCCTGTGTTTCAAACACACATATTACCTGCTATTCATTTTCACTTGAATGTAGGCCTAATGCTTGGCGGTTCGTGACACGTCCTCACGCGGGGCCATCGACGCTTACCTGTGATGAATTTCATGGACCGTATGCCGTCTGACAAACTATGTTTTGTACAGGTTTTATTTTGTTTTGACAAGCATTTAATTATTTTGCCCAGAGAAACGCAGTGAATTATGCAACAGACATGCAACTCATCGTCTCCGTGCAATTAATTGATAAACCATCGGTATCGGCTATTTCCAATACGCCAAATGGCTTTAAAATAATCAAAAATCAGACAATAAATATTGGTGGGCGATACATCAGTGCATCCCTAGAATAATACAAAACAGATTTATGTAATTATCTTAATATTATTTTTATATTTTAATTATTTGTGATATACAGCACTTTGGAGTTACTGTGTAGCCTGAAAAGTGCTTTATAAATAAATAAATACAAATACAGTGCAATTCAGATTGATTCAAAGCACCTTCACAGTAATAAACAGGGAATAATTTAAACTTCACCCATTTCAGCTGTAAAGCAGCTCTACAGGAGACAATAGAGTCCTGATTCAGAACAGTTCAGATCATGTTTTGTATCTCGTCTGTCAGTGCATTAAATCAAACATATGAGTGAAGCCCAAAGTGTGTTTAGAATCATCAGACACACCATGACCTCAAACTGATCATGTGTTTGTGTTTCCTGCAGCTGTTCCACATCGACTTTGGTCACTTCCTGGATCATAAAAAGAAGAAATTTGGATACAAGCGAGAGCGAGTTCCTTTCGTTCTCACACAAGACTTCCTGATTGTCATCAGTAAGGGTGTGCAGGAGTGCACAAAGACCAAAGAGTTCGAAAGGTGTGAACACACACTCTCTCTCTCTCTCTGTTACACACACACCCGTTTGTTTTTGTGAATTGTGGGGACTTTCCATAGACTTCTATAGTTTTTATGCTGACCAAACGATACCATTTATCCCCTCACCCAACCCTAACCCTAAACCTGCCCCTTACAGAAAACATGTTTGCATCATTACAGTTTCAGATAAACATCATTTACTATTTTTAATCATTTTTTTCATTGTGGGGATCACAGGCCAGTTTTACTATCCTTATGGGGACATTTGGTTCCCGCAATGTAGCAAAAACAAGTACACACACACACACACACACGCACGTACATTCTTGCATATGTGGTTTATGGGTTTATTCCATAGACGTAATGATTTTTCCACTGTACAAGCTGTAGAAACTGTGATCCCCTAACCCTAAACCTGCCCCTCACAGGCATTTTTAGATTCTCAAAACACTTGTGCGATTTATAAGCTTGTTTCCTCATGGAGACAAAAAAAAAAACGTCCCCACAAAGACAAACTTATACACAAACAAACGCTTTCTCACTGCGGTGCATGTGTGTTCAGTATGACGTGTCTCTCACCGTCGGCGTGTCTCAGGTTTCAGGAGATGTGTTATAAAGCGTATCTGGCCATCCGTCAGCACGCCAGCCTCTTCATCAACCTCTTCTCTCTGCTGTTGGGTTGCGGGATGCCTGAGCTGCAGAGCTTCGACGACATCGCGTACCTGCGCAAGACGCTGGCGCTGGAGAAGAACCAGCAGGACGCGCTGGAGTACTTCACCAAACAGATGAACGACGCCCACCACGGAGGATGGACCACCAAGATGGACTGGATATTCCACACCATCCGACACATGCCCAACGAGCACTGACACACACACACACACACACACACACACACACACACTCGTATTTCAGTGTGATGTACAGCTGCGTCATAAGTTTACATCCCCTTTGCTGAATCTGCTAACTTAATCACTTGAGTCAAAGCCCTGTTGTATTTGTAGGGATTGTCTTGTTTTTCTTCTTCTTCTATTTCTGCACTAAATCGGTCATAGAGACACTGATCAGAAAAATCACTCATTATCAGATTATACCCATATAACTATTCTCCAGAACAATCCTGCAGTTTCCCAGCATCTTCTGCACATTTGGGCTCCGATTTTGAGATCCATTTGTTCACACTGAGAATGAATGAGCGACTAAAGCACAACTATTGTAAGAGCTGCAAACACTCAGTGATGCATTACAATCCAATAAGAGAATCTGAACTATCACAGAACGCAAAAACAGTCTCTGATCATCGTGGGAACGACACAGTATTAAAAATCAAGTGTATATAAATGTTCAAATGAGATATTTGTGTAAAGTCAGTTATTATTTAGTCTTGTGGTGTATATATAAACATCAGTGAAACAGGTTATTCAGGGCAGCATGTGAAAAACATGATGTTTGTATGATTCAGTAAAGGGGATGTAAACTTATGACCAGCTGTATTTATATTCCACCCCACAATCACAAGCAACACAGAAGAAATGATATTAGCTTTTAAGATATTTTGCGTTGTGTCATGATAATCAAAACACAATCAGTCCAAATTTTCATTACAGGAGCATCCCTAGTGAAAAATAAATATACTAAAATGTACTTAAAATACATTTATTTAATGCTACGCATGCTACAAATACGTTTACATATTATGTACTTAATAAAAATACCCTGCAATTGTACTTTTCATATCATAAACTGGTACTCAATGCACTTTAATCGTAGTGCTGAAGTCCAACTAAAGATATACTTAAGTATATTTGATTGTGCTAAAGTGGAACTATTGCAAGTACACTTTAAATATTTTGCATTTAAAGACCGACATTATTTAGACATCACGCAGTCCTCATCAGTAGTGACATTAAAACATTTTAGGCTTCATATTAAGAAATGTGCATTGTGCACAAGTAGTTCTCCAAATAAAGTTTAATTACAATTTTTATATCAGTAAGTCTCGAGCGATATGTCAGTCAATATGTTAATAGACTTCAACTATACATAGTATAAAATAAACGCATTTTAACTAGGGATGACAAGCTTTTTCACTAGGGATGACAAAAATAACAGTCTAGTATTTAGATGGTATTTATACTTCACAGTTGTATTTTTTATACGGTTTTGTATTTTTATTTTTTGTAGTATTTATTCCTACTTAGAGTTATGAAAACTGGCTTCCTTTTTCTTCAGGTTGAATCAGATTTATTTGTTTTTGTCTTCTGATTTTGGGGTGAAACTCATTTTCTCTGCACACGTGAAACGCTGTTAGCGAGGTCAAACCGCGACACGCCGGCGTTTGGCTCGAGCACAAGAGCGAAGCTTCCATATGAGAGCCACATGACCTTCAGCGGGACGAGCACTTTGATGTGTCCCAACTTCCTGTTTCAATAGGAAATACGTCACCACAGGAAAGAAGCTGTGGGCAGCTATGAAAATGAAGTGCACTGAACGCTAACGAGAAACCACACACAGACACACACACACACACACACACACACACCGCCTGATACTGTGACAAACCGCTGAGACGCTTTAAAAAGCAACAGGAAGTTTCCAGAACAGTACAGATTTCCTCAGAAATTATCTGAAGCCACAAAGGCTCATGGGTAACCACTACAAGGAGTGACAGAGACGAGTCGTACCTCTGGACAGACTCTGATGAGGAAGATGATGAAGAGTCTGCGGTCGGTTCAGTAGCGTTTACAGTCCTCCTCAGGGTATCAAGGTCAAAGGTCAAGCTTTGATTGGCACTGCCACCTTTAAACCAAACAGCAGGAGACGTCACGTCAAAGACACTACCCAGAATGCACTGCAGCCGACAGTTCTGGTTCTCCGCTAGTCTTCCACACGACAAAGAGCTTATGCACTGCTGGACAGAACAGTTAGCATGTTCAGAGAAATTCTATTGCAATTCTATTTTCTAACTTCGTTTGATGCGACACTGTGAGACGTGACGAAATTTAGCCAACTGAAATCTCTGCGAGTTTACAATCAATCAATCGATCAATCGATCAATCAGTGTTTCTTCATCAATCAGAAACAGTAGAAACCAGCCGATTCAAATTCTGCGAGATACAATCGATCATTGATGAATCCATCGCTTTTACTTGCTTGTGTGTTTAACTTAGATGGAACTGTAATCAGTTCACAGCTGTTCTCAGATCAGATATTGTGTTGCAGCAAGAGCAGAGCGAGATCTTCAGCTGTTCTCAGAGAGGAAGAGCCTCGGCGTTCATCAGACGTCTTTCCGTAAGCGCATGAATCCTTTTGATTTCGTTTCTGCTGTTTGCGAGCGAGCAATAACACGGATCAGGAGCAGCAGATGTAGGACGCAATCACCGTACTGTAATCATGATCGTGGACCAATCAGGAGTGTCTGTTACTCGTTTAGTGTTACGGGCCGTGAGTCGTTTAATAAACTTTTTTACATATAAAAGCCTGCTTGCTTATTTAGAACTTGATGTTGAGCCTTGTGCATCTTGTGCATCCCAGGGACTTTTTGTCTTTTTTTTAAATTGCAAATGCAGTGTCTTTTATTGGAATCTTAATATTTCACCCTATTTTCTCCCGTAAATCTATTTTACACCAGATACTAAAAACGGTGACATTCAGAACATTACGGACAAAGACGTCCCCATTGAAACCCTGTAATACAGCATTCAAATCATGCATTCTTTAATACGCTCTCATTCTGTTTGGTTTATTTCTTTATTTATTTTTTTAAATCTGACACTGCAAAAAAAAATAAAATAAAAATATAATTCTGCTTAGCATTTAGTGTATAGAAAATGTTTTTGTCTTTTTTTCATTAAAAATAACTGTTATTATGTAAACAAAGTGACATTTAAAGGGTTAAAAGCCTAAAAATGAATGTTTTTTGGTAGTTATGATAAAGACTGAGACCAGTAGGAATGTATGTCACTGAAAGCTGAAAAAGGATTAATTTTTAGACACAGACATGTTTGTCCTCCAAGGATCTCTGTGTAAGAGGGGTTAAAGGCCCGTTCACACCAACAACGATAACTACACCGGCGTCCACATCAACACACGTCAATACCGTTCTGTTTATCAGAGGCACTATAATAAGTTTTGTCGCCGGTCACTTTAAATGTTCGCTCTCTTGAAAGCAGGATGGATTCTGATTGGCTGTCTGTGTTTTTAGCATTCATCACGCTGAGTGATTCCTCCAATCCTCTGTGCAGCTGTGGTGAGGACAACTTGTCCGGTTACAGTTATCGTCCTTGTTGTGAACGAGACAAAAGGGAATAATTCAGCTCTAAAACAAATCTCTGGAAACCCGTATGAATCAACACGAATTGTATTTACACGCACTCGTTCATTCTGAAAAGGACTCGACGTTTACGCGTCGTTATGACGTTCTCATCTGTGATGGGCTGTCGTCAGAAGGACGCTCTCACGTGGTTGCGCGTGTTCATCAGCTCCAGCTCCAGCTGCCGGATTCTCTCGTCTCTCTGCTTGAGCTGCTCCCGCAGGTGCTGGATCTCCTCCTGCTGGCGGAGCGGCACCTGCGAGTCACACGTAGAGCGTTACGACCTCTGACCCGAGATAAAACACACGACCGAGTCGAGCGCTGAGGCGTCTGACCTCCGTCTCGGGGGCTTTGCCGCAGCTCAGACCGAAGCGTGACGAGATCCAGTCGTGGCTTTGCGTGTCGTCCTCCGTCCAGTCCCGCAGGTCGGCGATGATGTCAGGAGGCTGTTCTGCGTCCCGATCGGCCGCCGTCTCTTTTTCGCTCGGGCAGGTGTCGGGCGCTTCGGCCGCGGGTCTCAGAGACATCAGCAGCGGCCCTACGGGAGTCAACCGATCTGCCATCATTCACTCGTATCGTCTTATTTATCTTTGAAATCTTTTTGTACTTTGGAACAAGTGTGAGTAAATGATGACTGCAGATTCTTAACCATTTTTCATAGGCAGGTACTCTATGTCTGTCACACAAAATGTTGATGCAAGTTGCTGATTTTGGAATAAATCACTTCATCTTCATTTATCATCACGCAAAAATCAGAAAGCACAAGCTTGTGTGTCCAGTTATGCTGAAACGCGAAACATAACTGTAGAATATGAGAAAATCGGCCCAAGTGTCAAAAACACGTCATTAATGTTGACATTAACACATGAAAAATAATAATGTACTTTTTGTCTTAAAATAAAAGTCACTTTGGCTGCAGTCGATTCAGCTCGCTGATGCTTTTACAAATAATAACACAATGTATAAATCAACAAACACCATTGGCATTTGCAACTGTAGAATTAAACCAAATATCCTCCTCTAATTTTATGATGGTGTAGAATTTTGTCATTTAAAACCTTATAAAAACTGCTCAAACACAAAGTCTTTGTATTTAGCAAAACTAACCCTAACTAACCCTAACTATGAACTGGCCACTGTGGATACCTAGTATCCGAATGACATATAATTCCTATAATTAAGAAAATTTGAAAAAGGAGGTTTGCATCCGACAGTTCAGTAAAGATTTACGAACAAAATAGCAAATAGAAAAAAGGCTTCTGATTGCAGCGATTTTTTTCGGCTCTCAGTCATTTATCTGAGTTCTGTTTGACTCACCCTTATTGTGTCCCATCAGCCACTCATCCGGGGTCATGGCCGGCTCATTGGCTGCGGTCATGGGATAAATATCCTCTTGAAAACCCTCAGACTGCTGTCAGAAACAAAACACACAACACAGGCCATCACAACCTCATTAATATCCTGGGAAACCTACACTTACACAGAAGCCACACCCACATACAGGCTCCTCCCATACGTACAGTCACCTCCCCCATACACGCAGGCTCCTCCTACACGCACAGACTCCTCCCAGACATACAGACTCCTCCCACGCATACAAGCTCTTCTCATATGCACAAAGGCTGTTTTTCCATTCTAAAAACGCAAAGACCGTACTTGTGTTCTTGTGGAGACCGGCCTTGCCAGGCTTCCTTGAAAGAACGACCCCGGAAGGATGTGAGAACACAGAAACCGTCTTTGTGAGAATTGAGATGCGCTGTGCTCTTGCTGCTCAACCGACAGTCCCAGCAGGTCATAAGGAGTGAGACAGCAGCACAATAACATCACAAACAAATGCCGTAACGCTATTTCATTTTATTATACACAATATTTTCTTATTATTTTATAGCTTTTTACCGCATGTATTTGTGAAAATGATTAGGCTACGTATAAAGTCTCCTTTTCCGTACATACTGGTTCTTCCTATAAAAAGCCCCTACCGCACTCAGGCTCCTCCCACACATAAAGTCACCTCCCCCAGACGCAGACGACTCCGCGGTTTCTTTAGAAACTTCACGATTTGCCAGATTCACCGCATGACAGCGATCACGTGTGTTTCGGGTTTATTCTACCATCCAATATCCAATAATGCTCACAAATCTGTGTTTTTAGAACAGTAAGTTTTTTTTTTTTTTTTACTGTAGTCGCAACTTTATGTTGAGTCACATTTATCATAAAACAATGATAAAAGCATATATAACCCCACTTTATTAGTATTTAAATAGTATACATTTATGTTGAACTTTATTCTTGTTCAGATGGCGCTGTATTAAGCAGTATAGGAAAAGTGTTTCTGTTGTCTGTGTATTTGACAAATTTTGCATTTAATTCACTTCGTCTTTGATAGAGTAAGCAAACACTGACGGCTTCGTTTTCAACTCCGCCCCCGACTGCTCTCGGCTAATCTCGTTGACTGCCGTCTGTAGCCGTGCTTTAAGTCAAACGCACCTACAGACTTCTCTCATACATATCAGCTCAACAAGCCCCTCCCCCACACAGGCCCCTCCCACACATAGTCACCTCCCCCAGATGCAGGCTCCTCCCATAAACACACACTCCTCCCACACATAAAGTCACCTCCCGCAGACCCACACCGACTTCTCTCATACATATCAGCTCAACAAGCCCCTCCCCCACACACAGGCAACTTCCATACAGATAAGTGCTTTCCATAAACAGACTCCTCCCACAGACGGGCTCCTCCTATACATACAAGCTCTACAAATACACGCCCGCTTCCACACACAAACTCCTCCCACAAAGAGACAACTATCACACACAGATACAGGGCCTCCCACAAACTAGCTCCTCCCCCTCCAGCGTCGTCAGTCGCGCTCTCACCTTGCGCGGCACGCAGAAGCTGAGCGGCTCCAGTAGGTCTTTGACGGCCAGCAGCCGGTAGAATCTGAAGATCTCGCACGCGCTGGTGTTCAGGCCGCGTTTGGGCATCACACCTAAACACATGAAGCATTGACTCTCCAGCCTGAGCACAGCAGCTCACGCCAACATCACGCTATATGAGTGAGTACCCAAGCCTCTCTGAGGACACGGCGAGCGGTATTCAGACAGGAAGTGAACGTAGGGTTTCACCGCGCTGACCGCGTAATAGCGAATGTTGCCGTCGCCCTGCCACACAGACGGAGAGAGTTTAACTGAGCTGAACATCTCATGGATCCAATAGAAAACAGACATCTTGATAAAACAGCTTTTACAAACAAATGCGTGCCTGTCTCTAGATTACATATTCATATACGTGTAGCGTTTGTAGGTGTGATCTAAGTGGCACATTGAGACAGACGATGAGACGACGTTCAACACCTTTCCAGCCAGATACAGCATGTGCGTGTCAGCGTCATAAAACGGGAAAATGACCCCAGAACCTCCATCCAGATCCTCCTCCAGTAACGGCTCAGACAGATCCTCCTGCACACACACACACACACAACATGCAGTTGAGGTCAAAAGTTTACACACACCTTTCAGAATCTGCAGTGCTAATTATTTTACAAAATAAAAGGGGTAATTCAAAATGCATGTTGTTTATCTAGTACTGACCTGAATAGATATTTCACATGAAAGACGTTTACATATAGTCCACAAGAGAAAATAATAGTTGAAAACTGACCCCATTTTACAAGTTTACTGACCCCAAGTTTACATCTCCGTTATTCTTAATACTGTGTTGTTTCCTGAATGATCCACAGCTGTGTTTTTGTTTAGTGATAGTTGTTCATAAACTGTCGCTGTTCTTCAGAAAAATACATTCTTTGGTTTCTCTGCATTTTTGTGTATTTGAACCCTTTTCAACAATGACTGGATGATTTTGAGATCCATCTTTTCACACTGAGGACAACTGAGGGACTCATATGCAACTATTACAGGAGGTTCAAACACTCACTGATGCTCCAGAAGGAAAAACCATGCATTAAGAGCCGGGGGGTGAAAACTTTTGGAATTTGAAAATCAGGGTAAATTTAACTTCTTTAGTCTTCTGGGAAACATGTAAGTATCTTCTGTAGCTTCTGAAGGGCAGTACTAAATGAAAAAATATTTTATTTAGGCAAAATAAGAAATATACACACATCTTCATTTTGTTCAAAGGTTTTCACCCCCCGGCTCTTAATGCACCTTTTTTTCCTTCTGGAGCATCAGTGAGTGTTTGAACCTTCTGTAATAGTTGCATATGAGTCCCTCAGATGGATCTCAGAATCACACAGTCATTGTTGAAAAGGGTTCAAATACACAAAAATGCTGGAAAACCAAAGAATCTGTGGGAGCTGAAGGATTTTTCTGAAGAACAGCGACAGTTTAACTGTTCAGGACAAACAAGGGACTCATGAACAACTATCACTAAACAAAAACACAGAATCAACTGTATGTAAACTTTTGAACAGGGTCATTTTTATAAATCCAACTGTTATTTTGTCTTGTGGACTATATGTAAACATCTTTTATGTGAAATATCTTATTCAGGTCAGTACTAGATACTGACCTGAAACATGCATTTTTGTATGTTCACTCTTCATTTCGGTAAAATAATTAACATTTTGCACATTCTGAAAGGTGTGTGTAAACTTTTGAGCGCACATTTGTGTGCGAATGTGTGTGTTACCAGATCCCACAGGACAAACTGTCTCTGGTTCCAGCAGGAGCTTCCTGTGGACACCAACATCTTCAGATTCCACAGGAACAAGACCCTGGACACTTTATGAGAGCGACAGCCAGACTCCTGCATGACAGCAACATCACACATGAAACTCAGGCCTTATCATTAGTGATCATGAACACACACACACACACACACCTGCAGGACTCGTCCCGTCCGCGGCTCGATGATTCGGATCTTCTTGTCTTTGCAGGCCGTGGCCAACAAACTTCCATCCGCATTAAAACTCAAACACAGCACCAGCTCAGAGAGTGAGTTTATCACACACACCGGCACCTCAGCGGAGTCCAAACGCCACACCAGCACCTACAACACACACACACACACACACACACACACTGATGATTTCAAATGTGTGTCAGAAACATGATCTACAGTACATCTACAGGATCAGTACAGTTGCAAAGCATTGTGGGATTGGCTTTAGTGTGTGCAGCACTTTGAATCTGGCCAAAACATATCATAGAGATATCATAGAGTCAGGAGTGCACAGCTGTCTACATAGTCGACTCAGTAGGGAACAGAGCTGGCGTGTGTGTCGTACTCTGCAGTCGTAGGCGGAGCTCAGCAGCAGGTCTCTGGCGGTTGGATGCCACTCGATGATTGACACCCTGCGGCTGTGAGCGCTCAGATCTTTACTGGGCGTCTTCAGATCCGCCTTCAGTCCGTTTGGAGGAATGTCCCACACCTTCACCTGCACACACGCACACACAACCGCCGCTGTCATGGAAACCATGTGCACAGCACACCTGAACACATCGCCATGGAAACTGACCGTACAATCCTCCGAACAGGACGCGACCCGCAGGTCGTTAAACGGGTCCCACTTGACGTCCAGCACCGGAGCGCTGTGACCGCAGACCCGAGCGTGCAGAGGACTCACACGGCCCGTCTGAAACACACACACACACACACACACGTGGTGACACACACTCCATCAGAGCAGGGTGGGGTCAAAGGGGTGTGGCCTTACATGACGGACTGAAATGACAATGAAGGCCCCGCCTCCTGTACACTCGGTCACCACGGCAATGAAGCGTGGATTGACAGCACAGAACTGGTTGTCCTGGACGCTGCGTGTGATTGACAGGCCGTGGTAGCACCGCCCCTTCACCGCCGCCTTGCCGATCACATGATGAAACGTCACACGGGAGTGACGATGGGACATCTGAACACACACACACACACACACAGTCAGGCTATCAGTCCATAACGGTTGACTGGGCGTGTGTTAGAGGAAGTGGTGTTGTGCTTAAAATATTCATAACATTTGTATGTTTATTTTAGTTCTGTAGTTTGTTCCTGTGTGAGTGAGTATTCACCCGTGTGGTTCGAGTCAAAATAATAATCCGTTTTGCTGAAGATCAACGTCAAGTTAAGGATTTTCCAGCACATGAATCATTGAACGTCCTACAAATTTGAGGGATGAATGTTTAATGCTGCAGTGAGATTGAGTTGCAGAACAAGCCGTTACAACAGCGAACATCTGACATTTAACCTGAACGCCAGTCTCACGCTCACACAACTTTCTCCATCACCATCTCAGACCGTCGACCATCAGCTCGCATTATCTGCTCCATTTAACCAGTTCCCCATTTATCACAATACATTTAAATCAAGCAGACGTGATTAAAAGAAACCTAATCCTGTTTGAATTTACAGTACTACTTAAAACAATCCATTTGCATTGTAGATGTTCATAAATTTTGTTCAAACCCAGTTTTCTAGAACATTTTCCTTTTAAAAACAAGCTTTTAGACCTCATTAAAGTGTCCTGTGTTACCTTAGTATTATTTATATACTACTACAGTTGTTGTTTATATGTGACCCTGCAGCACAAAACCAGTGTTAAGTATCACAGGTATCTTTATAGCAATAGCCAACAATACATTGTATGGATCAAAATTATCTTTTTTTTAATGCCAAAAATCATTAGGATATTCAGTAAAGATCATGTTCCATGAAGATATTTTGTAAATTTCCTACTGTAAATATATCAAAACTTAATTTTTGATTAGTAATATGCATTGATAAGAACTTAATTTGCACAACTTTAAAGGTGATTTTCTCAATATTTAGATTTTTTTTTGCACCCTCAGATTCCAGATTGTCAAATAGTTGTATATTGTCCAATCCCAACAAACCATACATCAATGGAAAGCTTATTTATTCATCTTTTGTATAATTGACCTGTATGACTGGTTTTGCAGTCCAGGGTCACAGTATTATTTACTTACTACTACAGTTATTATTTATATCTGGAATTAGCTTTTTTTTTTTTTTTTTTAATATATATTTCCCATTTTAATTATATTAATTTAGTTGTGTGCTTTTGTCATTTTAATTAGTTTTTTGGTTCTTTTTAAATATTACTATATTTAGGTTGAATTAATTTTTTTTTTTTTTTTATTTCCATGTAGTGATTTTAGTGCTTCTACTTAAAACCTATTTTAGTTTCTTGCTAAGGCAACATTTCTAATTTTTATTTAATTAAAATTTTCATCCAATATTTATATTTTATTCAAGCTTTATTGCAATTAACAAAAATGTTTTAATGGGTAATGATAATAATATCCTGCCACTCACACAATTCAAATGAAAAACATCAATAATCTACACGTGATATGGCTGTTATTAGACAATTTTGCACTGAAATGGTGCATTAAGTTTATTAATGTGAAAACACTGTTAATGTGAGCACATATGTGACCCTCGACCACAAATCCAGTCATAAGTGTCAATTTTTGTTAATTTTGTCAGATGATTTACATAAACAGGCTTTCCATTGCTGTATGGTTTGTTAGGATACGACAATATTTGGCTGAGATACAACTATTTGACAATCTGGAATCTGAGGGTGCAAAAAAATCTAAATATTGAGAAAATCACCTTTAAAGTTGTTCAAATGAAGTAGTTAGCAATGCATATTATAAATATTTTTGTACAGTTGACATCTTACGAATTTCACCTCATAAAATAGGTAAGTTCTCCCGTGAGGTCAGGTTTGTTTGAGCGACATGAGGCCGAGTAAACAATGACAGAAACATCATTTCTGAGTGAACTGTCTCTTTAAATGAGAAAGTCCCGTCCGTATGAATGTAAAGCGCGCGAACGCGGAACTAAAGCGACTCCAATCTGCTGCGGTAATTACAGAGGAAAAGCTCATATTTGCTTCTCATTTAGCATTTACTCATTTAAACTCTTCGCTTACAGAAACGTCGACACAAACGCGAGCGTCTGACGCGTCGAGTCACGAGTGTTACGTGCAGGTCAAAAGCTCTTTCTCAAGAACTGCTGTTTCTTCACGAGCAACATTTTTCCGGTCAGCTTCCTTCTGCTTTTTGGGTGTGTTTGTGTGAGTTTGTCTTACCTTCTGTCACCAGGAACCCGACATCACTTCACCAGCGACAGGAGTGTGTGAGTGTGTGTGTGAGTGTGTGAGTGTGTGTTCGCTCAGATATCAGGAGGCACATCTGATTAGCGTCAGTGATCATGAATTAATAATGATGATGGAAATGAATGAGGAAAATACAGTGTGTGTGTTTGAGTGAGTTCAGTG
This sequence comes from Cirrhinus mrigala, assembly GCA_036247105.1. Lineage (NCBI taxonomy): Eukaryota > Metazoa > Chordata > Actinopteri > Cypriniformes > Cyprinidae > Cirrhinus > Cirrhinus mrigala. Next base: position 1,117,363 of record JAMKFB010000308.1, read on the forward strand.
ACACTGACTCCAACACTCGTCTGAGGTTTATTTGACACTTAACAGCAGATCAACACACATTCAGACTCAAGTCACTGCAGGGAACACAGTCATAAATACAGGGCTCATATGAGGAGCGTCTCGTTCAGGCCCGGATCTTTCTGGTCCGCCGGTGATGATCTGGATCCGCGGCGCCGGCCCCGAACCCAACTCACGAGGAGAGCGCTGAGAATCAGGGCCGTGGATTGGAGCATCACACGTCCAATCAGAGCTCACGATGCGGGTCCGTCGGCCTCCAGCTCGTCCGTGATCATCAGCGAGAGCTCAGTGAAGCTCGGCCGCTCATCTGCTTTCTGACACACACACACACACACACACACACACAACAGCCTGGTTTTATTTGTGTGTGTGAGACAAGAGGGAAAACACTGTACACACACGCAGTTCACTTCCTCTTCTATTTACTTAAAATTATACAAATTTCAATTTTTGAAGAATTTTTGAGATTTATACATCATCTGAAAGCTGATAAACAAGCTTTCCATTGATGTGTGGTTTGTTAGGAGAGGACAATATTTGGCTGAGATACAACTATTTGAAAATCTGGAATCTGAGGGTGCAAAAAAAAAAATATTGAGAAAATCACCTTTAAAGTTGTCCAAATGAAGTTCTTAGCAATGCATATTACTAATCAAAAATTACGTTTTGATATATTTACGCTAGGAAATTCACAAAATATCTTCATGGAACATGATCTTTACTTAATATCCTAATGATTTTTGCCATAAAAGAAAAATCTATAATTTTGACACATACAATGTATTTTTGCCATTTGCTACAAATATATCCATGATACTTAAAGGAGAAGTCCACTTCCAGAACAACAACTGACAGATAATGTACTCACCTCCTTGTCATCCAAGATGTTCATGTCTTTCTTTCTTCAGTTGTAAAGAAATTGTGTTTTTTGAGGAAAACATTTCAGGATTTTTCTCCATATAATGGACTGATATGGTGCCCCGATTTTGAACTTCCAAAATGCAGTTTAAATGCGGCTTCAAACGATCACAAATATGGTTGTAAACGATCCCAGCCCAGGAAAAAGAGTCTTATCTAGCGAAACGATCAGTTATTTTCATCAAAAAAATACAATTTAAATACTTTTTAATGTCAAACGCTCGTCTTGTCTTGCTCTGCCTGGAATCTGTTTTTTTTCCGGTTCATGTCAGTTAGTGTATGTCGAAAAACTCTCATCTCATGTTCTCCCTCAACTTCAAAATCGCCCTTTATCTCTGTTTTACCTGTTTTGTTAAGGGTGTTTGACCGTCTTCCTCAGCTGGGATCGTTTACAACTGCATTTGGGATCGTTTGAAGCCGCATTTAAACTGCATTTTGGAAGTTCAAAATCGGGGCACCATATCAGTCCATTATATGGAGAAAAATCCTGAAATGCTTTCCTCAAAAAGCATCATTTCTTTACGACTGAAGAAAGAAAGACATGAACATCTTGGATGACAAGGGATGAGTACATTATCTGTGAATCTTTGTTCTAGAAGTTCTTCTCTTTTAAGACTGGTTTTGTGCTCCAGGGTCACATATTTAAAATGTGTATGTACATACTGAATTATGTTTTTATAAATGACCTTAAAGAGCACGTAACATTTAAGCACCGCTTGCGTGTGGTCCTGAGCAGGTGTACGTTTTAAAAACACAAACACTTTCATGAATCATTCACATCAGAACAAGCTAACGAGCGATTCACCCCACGATGCATCCTGCTCGTGTTTCATGAGCGTAAATAAATCATCGCTAATGTCGTTACCTCCGTCCAGCACATCTTCATGATGTTGTAGATGTGCGGAGACGCTTTCTGGGGCCGATAGAGCCGGTGTCCCTGAGTGACCATCATCACCACCTCGTGGTTCTGATTGTGTTCGAACGGCATCTTCCCCTCTGTGAAAACCTCCCACATCAGCACACCTGAGGAACACGTCACCATCATCATCACCATCATCACCATCACAGTCATGCACAGTCACATGCTGATCTACAGACACTACAGACCGAACGACCAGACGTCAGATTTGCTGCTGTATTTGCAGAAGTTGAAGACTTCAGGCGCAGACCACTTGACGGGGAACTTCGCTCCGGAGGAACTCCAGTACTGATCGTCCAGAACGTACCTGCAGAAGAAGGAAAGGAAAAGGAAAGGACGTGACGTGTGGCCAAGTACGGTGACCCATACTCGGAATTTGTGCTCTGCATTTTACCCATCCAAGTGCACACACACAGTAGTGAGAAGTGATCAAACACACACCCGGAGCAGTGGGCAGCCATATTGCTATCGCTGCGGTGCCCGGGGAGCAGTTGGGGGATCGGTGCCTTGCTCAAGGGACTCACCTCAGTCGTGGTATTGAGGGTGGAGAGAGTGCTGGTTATTCACTCCCTCCACCTTCAATCCCTGCCGGACCTGGGACTCGAACCCGCAACCTTTCGATTACGAGCCTGACTCCCCAACCATTAGGCCACGGCTGCCCCACAGAACACGGACGCGGTGGAGTTACAGACATGAGCGATCACAGACACGCTGTCAGTTTCCACACATCACACTTTGACCTGTTAATGAACTATATTGTGGTTCAGTATTTATCCATATTTTGTATTTTCAGGGGGTTTTATGGTACTAGACACTTGTAAATTGTGCAGCATTTATGTCTTTATAAAAGAAGTCACCTTTATTTTTCTAGCGCTTTTAACAATACAGATTGTGTCAAAGCAGCTGTACAGTATTAAACAGGAAAATAGTGTGTCAATAATGCAAAAGGACAACAGTAAACACTCCATTTTCAGTTAAATGCAGTTCTTCATTGAATTCAGAGATGTCATCCAGCTCAGTTCAGTTCAAATAGTATATGTCATCGCTGGAAATAATACACATATTAGAGAAAAAAAATTGGTAACGCTTCACTTAAAGCGTATTTATATAGTGCATTATAAAAGTAGTTTTAATGTATTAATTATGCCGTGTAATGCACCTTATAATGTATTGTACGATCTCATGAATGATTGTAATCACAGTTATAATACATTATAATGCTTATCTATTCATTGCTACACCTTTAGAAAGCATAAAGCACTAAAACACACTACAAACGAGACTTCAAATATAAATCGTTTCAACATTTGAAATAATTATTTATAAAACCACATTATTTTTGCAGCATACAGGTTTTAAGAAAAGTGTTGTTTGAGCATGTCATGTGTCTTTGATCATGTCTAAATATATACACTACAAGACATTTATTTGATCCAAAATACAGCAAAAGCAGTAATATTGTGGAATATTTTTGCTATTTAAAATAGCTGCTTTTTATTTAAATACATTTTAAAATGTCATTTATTTCTGTGATCAAAGATCCAAAGATCAGCTTGAAAATATAAATGAATGAATAAAGGTTTTGTAACATGCTTGGCTTAGAGTCAGTATTTTATTTTTATTTTTATTTTTTATTTTTTGGAAAGGAATTATAGAAATTGCTTTAAATCCTTTAAATTGATCAAAAGTGATGATAAAGGCATTTATAATGTTGCAAAAAGATTTCTATTTCAGATAACTGCTGTTCTTCTGTTTTTGAATTGCAAATCAGAATAATTTGACTGGAGTAATGATGCTAAAATTTCAGCTTTCATAACAGGAATAAATTACATTTTAAAATATATTCAATAGAAAAGAGTTATTTTAAATAATAAAAATATTTCAAAATTGTACTATTTATGATATACTTTGGATCAAATAAATGCAGGCTTGGTGAGCAGAAGAGACTTCTTTGAAAAAACATTACAAAGCTTTTGACTGGTAGTGTATATATTTAGACATGATCAAAGACACACAACATGGTCTAACGTGATGCAATAATGATGTAAAATTGATCTCAGTGTTGTTCTCTCTGTAAATGTGTTTTGGAGACATTTGATGATGTTTGAGCTCCATAAACACTGATGTAGACTTAAAAATAAAGGTGCTTTAAAAGGTTCTTCGCAGCGATGCCATGGAAAAACCATTTTTAGTTCCACAAAGCAGCATTCGGTCAAAGGTTCTTTAAAGAACCATCTTTTTTTTTTTTTTTTTACCTTTTTATAATCTAAAGAACCTTCTTTGGCCACAAAGAACCTTTAGTTAAACAGAAAGGTTCTTCAGATGTTAAAGGTCCTTTATGGAACCATTTAGACAAAAAAAGGTTCTTCTATGGCATCGTGAAGCACCTTTATTTCTTTTATGAGTGTTCTGTGAACATGAGTGGGTTATGCATGTACAGACTCAGTGCTTGTGGTGGTAAATGAACATGAACGTGAGTCACCTGGTCATCCCGAAGTCCGAGACCTTCACCACCAGCGAGCTGTTGACCAGACAGTTTCTGGCCGCCTGAAAAACACCAGAGCGGCAGAAATAATCAGAGAGGAAGCATGTGAGACACGCGGATCACAGTAGAAAATAGATTTTTTTCATCTCAAGCATGCATTAAATCGATCAAAAGTGAGAGTGAAGACATTTATGATGTCAGAAAAAAAATTCTGTGTCAAACAAACTGAACTCTCTATTCATCTGTGAATCCTGAAAAATAAAATGTATGACGGTTTCCACAAAAAATATCGTGCGGCACCACTGTTTACAACATTGCTCATAATGTTTGTTGAGCGGCAAATCAGCGTATTCGAATGATTTCTGAAGGATCGTGTGACACTGAAGACTGAAAATTCAGCTTTGATCGCAGAACTAAATTACAGTTGAACAGATATTCACGGTTTTCACGGTTTTTACTGTATGTGCGATCAAACGCGTGTGTTTTCTGACCAGGTCTCTGTGGATGAAGCCGTTCTGCTCCAGATGCTGCATTCCCTGGCTCACATCTTGGCAGATTCCCAGCAGGTCCTGTGATCCCAGCGTTCCTCTGCGCTGGCGCAGGTGGTTGAGCAGGCAGCCCAGCTCCATGAACTCCGTCACCAGGTAAATGGGCTTCTGCTGGGTGCAAACGCCGTACAGCTGCACCAGGTTGCGGTGAGACAGGTTCCTGAGAACACAGGACAGACGTGAGGAACATCTGCTGACACCTGCGTTGACACTTACGTGCGTGTGACACTTACATCATGATCTTGGCTTCCTCTATGAAATCATCTTCACTCATGGCTCCTTCCCTGATGGTTTTAATGGCCACTTTATGCTGCGCCCTCCATTTGCCCAGTCGCACCACTCCGAACTGACCGCTGCCCAGCTCCTTCATGAAGGTCAGCTCAGACGGGTTGATCTCCCATTTATCTGCACGCAAAACATAATGCGCTTTCTTCACACGTCACACCACCATCAAGTTTCCAAACGGCCTCGACCGCCAAATTTCACCTAGTGGGAAGGTTTGGTACGGCGGCCAAACTAAATTTTTTTGTGATAGCAACCTCAAATTTGGAACACAACTTGTTCAAACTCATGGCTTTGATTTTCACTGGGTTGAAGAGTAAAACATGTTTTGGAAAATATATATTTCACATAAAATTTTAAAATATAAATCACATAAAACATTTCAACCTTCCAAACGCTTTTATAACTTTTAACAGGTATTAAGCAGATCGTAACTATTCCATAAATATAATTTATTACCATAAAATTCCCTGAAAATGCAGAATAATAAACAAATCATTATCAAATTAAAATATCTGTGACATGTGAGTGAAGTGGATGGTCGAAAAAAGAAAATAAAATGTAGGGTGGGGCTCGGTTGTGTGCATCAGTTGCTGATTGGACGTCGAGATGTGGGCGTGGCTCTCAAAAATGTAGGCGGATCTGAACACGAGCTCGCATTGTTTGATAAACGCAGACAGATGTTCGTCTTTAGACTGTGATTTCATCCTTCAGAGCAGATCAAACATGTTTGATATTTTGAGCCATTTAGTGTCATTTAGTGTGTGTGACGTTCAGTTGTTCTCAACCATTTTTTTAGTAAGAGTGTGTTTTAAAGATCTGTCTGTGACTGAGTTACCGTAGCTGAATCCTGCTGTTTTAGGAGCTTCTCTCGTCTGATCACCGACTGGATGACGGAGCCTGGAAACAAGACCTACACACACACACACACACACACACACACACACACTATTACACATTTACACAAAAACATGTCTGCTTCACTGTAACTCACCGCAGAGAGAAACAGTAGACAGTTTGTATTTGTGTGTGTGTGTGTGTGTGTGTGTGTAGTACCTGCGGCGTTGTGTTTGTGGTACTCTATGAGTTCAGGTATGCTGCTGAAGATGTATTTCTCTGCCAGGTAAAACTGTTTTGGTGAGCTGTTTGTTTCTTTAATCTGGTAATGTCTGACTGTAGGTGACCCATCACTAAAAGACAGTACATTTAAAACACAACATCAGCACCACAGTATGAGTGTATGCGTGTGTGTGTGTGTGTGTGTGTGTGTGTGTCTCACGCTGTGTTCCTGGTGTATAGTGACACAGTGTATGTCCCTCTGTTGCTGGATACTCGAACCATAAAACCACCGTCTTTAGCCTAAACACACACACACACATTAATGAAGTATGTTTAACACACATATTGTTCTGAACATTTACACTGATACTACACACACACACACACACAAACACACACACACACACACACACCTCTTTCCTGAGCTGCTCTTCAGCTTTGTTGCGATTGACATTTTTACAAAACCATCTGAAACATAAAACACAAATAAACAAGTGAAGTTTAAAATCTGCTCATCAAATAAAACCCTGACACAGGATTCATATAAATACTGAAATCCCAGGACTTTCAAGGAATTTTCAAGCACTACTTTTTTATAGCACTTATAGCAAAGTTTGACTTATCAAACAACGTCTTATCTTATCTTATCTTATATCTTACCGGGCAACAACAGGTGTGATACCAATTTAAAATATAGAATATAATTATATTTCATACAGCTGTATACATTAAAATAAAAGATGTAGGTTGGATTTTGGCATTGATGGAGACATAAAGACAGACAACAGACATTTAACTGTTTGATCAAAATTATTGCTATAGGGACAAATTAGCAGTCACTAATTTTCACTAAAAGTGACTTTTCTTTCTATTTCAAAGATGTTTTCTTTGGATTGTTTGACTTAAACGAGAATATAGAAAATATAACTAAGAATAATTTGTTACCTGTTAGGTGAATGTGTCATGCATAAACAAAAATCTGGTTCTTTTCTCTTTTCTCTCTTCTGTTCATCCTATATGTGTCCTAAGGTGTAGGTTTGTTACTCTTTTATTGTTAACCTGGCAACACATCCCTTACTCACTATGGTTAGGGTTTGCTACACTAACCACAGTTTAACCAGGGTATTTGTAGTAAAACTGGTTATACAAAAAACATGGTTACACTTTTACTGTAGTAAAACCACAGATCATTTCCCTTAGGGATTTGTATTTGTGTGTACTTATTTATTTATTTTTTTGTTTTGTTTTGTTTTTATAACTGCACTGTCTTAACAGTTTGACATTTTCTACTGTTTAATTAAACAAACCAGGAAAAAAGCGTCCTGATCTGAATCAAATGATTCATGATTCAATTGGAGCACTTCGAAACAGTGAATCATTTTGCTAGGCAATACTTCAACTGATTCGGAGTTTCGAAAAGCTCCGCTTCACCCATCACTATAAGTGCTTTAAAATCATTACAAGCAATGTCGAAATTCAAAATTATAATGAATAAATAAATAAATAAACGTCGAAAATGAAATGAAAAATAATGTTGAAATGAATTTGATCTGGGTTTTGCTAGTGAATCGCTTGAACTGAATGAGCGAAGTCACGAGTTTGAATTGGAGCGGCTCCAGCGTAAATGACTCACTCAATTGATTCGGTTTGTCTGTTCCTCATTTCTCGACTTCAGTCATGTTTACACGACACTGTCAGTGCTACTACTGGCTTAGCTCGCTAGTTTGATGACATTAACTGAAATAAATGAAACAAGTGTGATGTACAAATAAAATATCCATATTTCTAAAACAAATTTAGGTAACCGGTTTACTGCTAACTAGTGAAACACTCCATTAATATGACGAGCTGCAGCTCAAAATACATGTTAGATGGAAACATGAAAATAGTTTGCGCTGCAGTTCAGTTGCTGACAGTTCAATAGGAAATCAGCTGAAAGCATCCAGTCATCTCATACCATTCAAGTCAATCTTACATTTATCACTATATATTTGCTGACAAAACATACAGCAAAACACGAGAGCAAACATTCAGCCGCTCATGAGTTTGGACACAAGTGAACGTTTCCGAAGCCGATGAACGTGTACAGTGAGCAGAGCTGGAATACACCGAAAGAACTCTGGTGCTGGATTCACTTTCAAACTGCTAGTAAATTTAACAAATAAAAAATGTAGAAACTATTTCTACAGTGTAGATGAAGAAGCAACTCAAATATAAGAGTTTATGTCACACATTTTCATCATTGCGTCATCCCCGACCTCCTTTTGTGTTTGATTTCACTCACATGAACTGCTCCAGCGTGTCTGATTCCTTCTCTGTCACGTAGTTGCTCGGGATGTAGCCCTCCCGTCTACAAAACACACAATCACATACTGAGATTAGCTGTAATGTGTCAAAACATACATGATTAATGACCGTACGGGGGAGATTCAGGACATTTTTCTTTGAAAATCATTCTGTTGGCCGACCGACGGTGAGCATCACTGGACTTTGGGTGACTTTATAGGAAGATTATAACATTATCACGTGGCCACTTTCAATAATGTTGAAAGTGAATGGGTGCCGTCAGAGTCCAAACGGCTGATAAAAACATCACAATAATCCACAAGTAATCCACACCGCTCCAGTCCATCAGTTAACATCTTACAAGACCAATCCACCAATCATCCATAATAACGCTTCCTCCGCTTATCTGTTCAGAGCTGTTCTGGTTTGTAAACGGTGCTTGATCTGTGCAGATTTCTCTCCTGATTCAGACCAGACCACTTTTTCACCGGAGGAAGCATTATTATGGATTATGGCCTCAATGTATTTTAGTTAAAAACGTCTTAATGGTGGATTTGTTTCATCTTTTGTCTTCTCAAGATGTTAACTGATGGACTGGAGTGGTGTGGATTCGTTTGGACTCTTATTCTGGCGGCACCCATTCACTGCAGAGCATCCACTTTCAGGTTCTGTAGTTCAGTGGGAGGGCAGCAGTAATATCCTGCACTGATGCGTAGCGTCAGACGCACCCGTGTTTGTCCCGCGCTTTGTGCCAGTTCACGTCACACTTCTCCAGGATCACGTACTCCTCGCCCTTCCTCAGCGTCAGATCATGGGGCTCCAGCCCCTCGAAGTCATACAGAGCGATGACCACTTCCTCTCGAGGGCCCGCCTCTTCCTGCGTCCCTACACCTGCGGGTGGGGGGGGAGGCGGGGGCCGTCGCGCCTTGGGTGAAGAAAGACTAGTTAATCAGGTTCAGGTGGTTTCATGCGTGAAGTAAATCAGTTTGGGCTGTGTTCTCACGAGCTCACCGTGCTGCTCTCGTCTCCAGGAACGGGAGGAAGAGGTTTGCGTGAAACTGTGAGGATGAGAAAGAATAATTTCTGTGATTGACTGAGGGCTGTTAAACGTGTTAAAACACAACTTCCTGAAACTATATACTAAGGTTTTTCAGCCACTTCCTGTGGGTAGAACTAAACTTTCTCACTAGTCGCATGACCTCGTCCCGTCTGATCAATATGCAGCGTGTGCAAATTTAGGTTGGGTTGATGATGATATCCTCATTTTCAACACCACCTTATTTTGCACGTGCTGTATTCTGATCAGACGGGACGAGGTCATGCGACTAGTGAGAGGGTTTAGCTTAACGAAATAAAGCTACACGAATGTAAATTAAGTGTGAATAACCAGCGGCAGATAGATCTTCGCTACTGTAACATGTCTAGCAAAATGATGAGTTTCGTTATGCTTCTACAGACCCCGCTAAATAATAAAACATTCAAAATATTAAAGATGAAATAAAAGAAAGTAACAACCAATCCTTTCATCTGCATTGCAACATGAAACAGATTAACAAAAAGAAAAGAATGAGGGCAGGACTTGTTTCTGTGCACTGGTTGTTGATTGGATGTTGAGATGTGGGCCAGTGTTCATTTAATATAGTTGGAATATTTTTATTTTTATACTTCCCATTTTAATTTTAATTAAAATGTTAGTAATTTTGTTGCTTTTTAGTCCATTTTAGCAGTTTAAATTAGTCTAAATAATATTTAGTTTTATTTCACTAATTTATAATTTCACTAACAACATTTTTTATTCTAGTTTAGTTAACTATAATAACACTGATGTGGGTGTGGCTCTCAGACATGGAGGCGGATCTTAATGCGAGTTTGTAGCGGATTATAATAAATGGGCGGAGTTTAAGAGCACTAAATGTATGGGAGAAATCCTGCATACCACAATCCAGTGGTATGTGACCCCATATATTAAAACCAGTCTTAAGCATCACGGGTATATTTATTGCAATGGCCAAAAACACATTGTATGGGTCAAAATTATGTATTATTTTTTTATGCCAAAAATCATTAGGATATTAAGTAAAGATCATGTTCCATGAAGATATTTTGCAAATTTCCTACCGCAAATATATCAAAACTTAATTTTTGATTAGTAATATGCATTGCTAAGAACTTCATTTGGACAATTTAAAGGTGATTTTCTCAATATTTAGATTTTTTTTGCACCTTCAGATTCCAGATTTTCAAATAGTTGTATCTCAGCCAAATATTGTCCTCTCCTAACAAACCACACATCAGTGGAAATCAATTTAAAAACATCTCAATTTAAAAAAAGTGGACCCTTATGATTGGTTTTGTGCTCCAGGATCATATGTATTCTGATTAAACATTACTAGTTAAAAATTGGAAAAAAAAAAAAAAATATATATATATATATATATAAGATCATGAACATGCATTTAGAAAATAGATAAACATGTATCATTTTATACATTTTATACATGCATTAATTTAGAGACCCAGTCTAATGCAAACTGAGATTGAACTGAGAAACTGAGATGAATTAGTTCATATTTAATGCTGGAGACACCGATGGAGACTTACTGTCTCCGAACAGGTTGTATCCCTCGCAGCCCGGGGCGAGTTTATCCACCTGCCCGCAGCACAGCCACTCGCCCTCCTGCCAGAACTGAGGGTGGAACTTTGCTGCGATCTGAACGTTATTCTTGATCTCTGGAGGACACGAACCAGAAACACATCACACCATCACATCATCACACCATCACATCATCACATCATCACATCATCACACCATCTCCAGTCCCAACCCGAGGACGGCGGATTTCGTTTGTCGTGTGTCAGTGTTGACGCACGACTGTCACTTTCCTCTCTAAACTGTTTACAGGACTGCGAAAGCAATAGTTTAATGTGGAAGTGAGACTATTTCTCCAGTAGTTTCAGTGGTTTTGAGTGTATAAACTGTGTCATGTACATGTGAGAGCTTATTTACGTACGTTACATACACGTGTGCTCATAATCGGCCACGTCTACATCTGACAGGATATAACACAAAAAGATTATGCTGATTTGTAAAAGAAAGCTTAACCCGTTTAATCCCAAATTCTTTCCAGACATAAAAATATCCAAATGATGTGTCATGAGTAACCCTTTAAAATAAGATTTTTTTTTTTTTTTTAACGTTTTTGGTAGAAAAATTGTGTTTTATGGTCGGTCACAGTCGTGACTGGTGGGATAATGTGAATAATGAATTTTTGCAGTCATAAATATTGATATATACCTTAGCCCAGCTATTTTGAAATGTTTGATCACATTCTAGGGTTACTATTTTGCATAAAAAACCCTTTACAACACTGAAAGGAATACTGAGATCAAATACAAAAAAATACAACCATCAATTTCAAATTACTTTTTAGCTGTGGTGGACAGTAACGAAGTAGCTGTATTTTTTAAGTATCTGTACTTTACTGGAGTAGTTTTACTGGTACTGGAGTAACTTAACTTTTACTTTACTACATTCCAACGCGTAAGATCGTACTTTTTACCTCACTGAATTTCATAAAACACATCGTTACTCCTTATAAAATATCACGTGATCTGAGACGCAGAGGCGGAGTCTGATTCATGAACAAACTGATTCTTTCCAATGAACCTGTTAAATCGATTCGCGAATCGCACTAAAAGATTCATTCACGAATTGGAATGATCCGATTACAGCTGTTCTCGAGTCGACAACTCATTGATTCAAATGATCCGTTTAGAGCGACTCTCCCGTCAACTGAATTCACAAGTATGAACCGGGAGCGCGCGACTGATGCTGCGGAAGTAAGTTACTAATGTCGAATTTTTAGATTAACTGAAAATCATATTTAGTTCAAAACTGTCCGTTGTTTGTGAATTAAATCCGCTGTAAAGGGTGATCTGTTTAAACAGTGTCTCTATGTTTTAGGTGAAAAAAACGAAAAATTAAAATAACACAGATTAAATAAAATAACTCGCGCACGTTCATATTCCCCGCTGCTGTAACAGTTTTATTAAAATGCTACGTGACGTCTGTTTTTATATTGCTTATCAACAGTATACATTTTTATTTACCTAGCGAAGCAGACAGATATGAAGGTTTATTCAAAACCATACTGAAAATAAGTAAATATTGTTAGCTGATGCTAACTGTCTAGCTAACAAGCTTGCAGGTGCTAAGTTCAGCTCATTTTATATTTAATATTTTTATTCAACCACCTAGATAGATTACATCTGAGGGAAAATGAAATGATGTGATGTCCAGAAGATGGTAACTACAGTGATTATCAAAGTCACCTTTATATACCGCCTTTAACAATACAGAATTGTGACAAAACGGCTGTACGGTGTTAAATAGTAAATAGTTCATCAGTAATGCAAAAGGGCAACAGTAAACTCAATTTTCAGGTAAAGGCAGTTCGTCAATGGATTCAATGATGTCATCATCCGGCTCAGTTCAGTTCAAATAAAATACAATATCATGTGAAGAGAAAGTGTCCCCAACTAAGCAAGCCAGAGGCGACAGCGGCGAGGAACCGAAACTCCATCGGTGACAAATGGAGGGAAAAAAAAAAGTGCGAAAGTGGGAAGTGATGTCCTCTGGGGGCATTTGGCCAGGGGTGTTTTTACATCACAGACGAGGTTTGAGAGGAAAAAAATCAGTATGAAAATATAATTATATTTTCCTTAAAATGTTCTTGCTAACTTGAGGCCTTATTCTCATGTCACATATAACTGTGAGGTTCTGCAAAACAACAAGCTTTAAAGCACTTCTTTCTTACTGGTGAAAATGAAATGGTCAAATCTGTTTTCTCTCAGGTACATCGCAGTGTAAGCTTCACACACACTCAATATTACTACATCACTCTCGTCAACACATGTAGTCCACATCAACAACGAAAATGTATTTTTACTCTATATAGTGGTTATTTGGGAAAATCCCAGGTATTTGGAGCAGCAGGATTATAAAAAAAATGTGTGCTAATATAAAATTAAATTAAGTAGTCTATATAAAATTGCTAAATAAATCTATCAGTACTTTTTTGACTGAAGTACATTAAAAATCAGGTACTTTTGCACCTTCACTCGAGTAAAATTGAAAAAGGAACTTTTACTTTTAACTGGAGTAATATTTCATTATACGTATCTGTACTTTTACTCAAGTACTTGACTTGTGTACTTCGTCCACCACTGCTTTTTTTGTACCATATATCATCAAGTTTTTATATTAGTGCTACCAGTATTACAACATCAATATTGTAACTTATCTTCAACATCTGAACTTTTAATTTAGTGCAATATCTTGTCATTGCAACATTTTAGTTCAATCTTCACTAACAACTGCAAATGGATTTATATTGTATACCTAAGTTCACTGTTATCCCACCGGTCACTATTGTGACCATCAACATGTTTACTCATTCTATGACCACACTTGACAAAATTAAATATATGTGCATTCATATATTAATACTACACACCTTAAAGATACAGTACACCAAAAATCTTTATCATATCTTTATGTGAACATTTGTCACCATCTTCTCAAGGTGCAAACAGGAAATAAACTGCATTGGTCATGTGACAATCTGCACTAACCATGAGAAACTGCACATATTTAATTGAGACCCTTTATCTTTTCCATATTTGCAGGAAGTGCACTAAAAATAAGGTTTTTAGAGCTTTATATATGAAAAACTTTTTTATTAAATGGGATTAAATGAGTTAATATTGCCTAATCTGATGATGTTGAGTTAAAGCACATCAATAAAAACTCGTCATCACGTATGGGTTTTTCACTAAATAACAATGAAGATTTCTGCAAATGATACAGATGTATCAGCTTTAATGCACTTATCAAAGTAACAAGCATCAAGAGTTTTCAAAACGTCTCTATTTTTAACTTGCAATATGCAAAAGAGTTGAAAAAAAATCAGTGTTAATCATCACTAACATCACTGTCATACCCGTGAAAATGAGCTGAGAATTGAGCAAACAGTTGTAATCTGGCTCAGATTCAGACAGGAATCATGTGTTTTTGTGTTTTTCTGCTGATTAAGGGAAAACGCAAGACTTGTCGACAGCAAAAATGCCACAAAATGCATCACATTCGGTGTGACTTGAAAAAGCAAAACATGCTTTTTTTCGTTTGGAATCAGCACCCCAAAATACTAGGAAGCGAGTATTGGATTTTATTCAGCAAATGTGAGACTCTCACTGACCTTCCTTGAGGTTCTGGACCCAAATGCTTCGACTCTCATTGCTGGGAGCAAAAATATACAACGTGATGGCATCATGAACAACCTGGAGAAAGAGAAAGGCAAAGAGATTCTTTACTTCTCCACACTAAAAGCACACGTCTCGCTGGTCACGAGCAAGTACGTGCTGCGTCTGACCTGGAAGGGATATTTGTTCTGGCAGGGGATGATGGTCGTGTTGTTCTTCACGATCTCCACACACCTGATCCTCTGCAGATCCACCGAACCCTTCTTGAACCTCTTCTGCAAAACACACGAGAACACGTGAACGCGCTGCGGCCGCTGAACACTCCCGACGCAGGCTGTGCTGATCTGCGTTCGCTCACCTCGGCTCTGAGCTCATAGTATGTGAGTTTGCTCTTGGTCAGCACAAACACTCTCTCCTTATAGTTGAGCGGAGACGTCCGTTTCTTCTGCTGAGAACGTTTGATCAACGTTTCTTCAAGAATGGGTGTCAGATTCATCTCTGAGGGATCTGAGTGCCCAGAACTGCCATGGACCTTAGAAAGAGACGCACAGAATCACGGTTGAGATCTTCTGCTGATGCTCGTCCATCTCAAGAGGTCCGGTGGAGGATTCTTGCCCACTTTTCCTAATTGCTTTACCTCTGTGTGTTGGTGTGTTTAATGTAAATTATTTTGCATGGCAAATGTTGGTTCTGCAGATGGAAACCTCCATATCTGAGCTCAGGACGGACCAAAAGAGCTCCCTAGAGCATATAGAGACATTTCAAGTGTGCTTGTTCTTTAGACTTTGAACTTCCGTCCAAATGTCATGATCAAATCGCTCAAAGCGTCCCGTTTACGGCTGGTTTACAATGGGAAGAAGAATTCGATTATCAGTCACAGGTCTTTTGTGAGGAGCACTAAGGTGAGTACAGTGTACATGCAGAACATTTCAGCTTTCGAAACATTTAAGCAAATTACTCACAGAGTAAACAATATTTATAGTGAACAAAGCCAGTTTATTAAGGCGTCTTTACACAGCTGAGTTAAGGCTGATCTGTGCCTCTTTAAAATACAATGCCACATCAAAGCCTGACTAAATTAAAGGAGAAGTCCACTTCCAAAACAAAGATTCACAGATAATGTACTCACCCCCTTGTCATCCAAGATGTTCATGTCTTTCTTTCTTCAGTCGTAAAGAAATCATGTTTTTTGAGGGAAACATTTCAGCATTTTTCTCCATATAATGGACTGATATGGTGCCCCGATTTTGAACTTCCAAAATGCAGTTTAAATGCGGCTTCAAAAAATCACAAATGCGGTTGTAAACGATCCCAGCCGAGGAAGAAGGGTCTTATCTAGCGAAACGATTGGTTATTTTCATTTAAAAAATACAATTTATATACTTTTTAATCTCAAACGCTCGTCTTGTCTTGCTCTCCCTGAACTGGGAGACTGACAGGCAAAATTCTTCTCCTAATAAGGTTGTATGGAGGAATAAAGCTGTTTATTTAATTTCAGGCTGATTTGTCCAGACAGGACTCATTAGATCCACCTGGTACTTTGCAAGTCCCTCTAGTGGAGACAGATTTACACCTATACTGTAAGTCACATTGATCATAAGATACTGTTTTATGCTCATATTACATCTGTTCATTTCTCAAAGCGCATGAACTAGTTCTAGCTCTGAAACCACGGAATCTCAAACTCACCATTATCACCGCACAACGTGCTATAGAGAACTTAAAACATTACAAATTAAGACAAAGCTGAAATGTTCTGCGTGCATGAGCAATGAGTGATCCGATTCAGTCCATCTCAAATGTTTTAAAACCTGTAAAACTAGTTTTTTGACCATTTTTAATTGTGCAAATTTCATTTGCATGATTATCTCCATGTATATATTAGTATTGCTAAACTGCCAGTTTTTATTATTATTTTGCTTGGTTTACCTACAGCTGCCTTATTTGAGTCATAATGCACCACAAAAATTTGTTTATAAAGATGGAAAGCTCCCATATACCTGAGCACACTGACAAATAGAGACATTTCACACATTAGACTTTGACCTTCAGTCCAAATGTCGAGACCAGATCACAAGTTTATTTTAGGCTCAGAGTCTTAAATCTGCAGCACTTTTTCAGAAACTGACTGTAGAAATAAAAGCACCTGTGATGAGTTCATCTGTCATATATTTCATAGTGATTATATGTAATGATCATTTTGATGACTATATGCAGTGGTTATATGTATTTAAATGACATTTAAACGGAATTCATTTCAATAGAACATTAAAAATCAGCACTAAATAAACAAATCAATCCAACATGAAGACGATCTGATTGCGCTGACAGCAGTTTCATGACAAACCTTCAGATTTTACATGAATAAAGGCGCTTCATTCAGCCGCTGCTGTTTGTTTTTCTCTGATTGTTGAACAGAAACTCAAATAACCGCAGATAAACTCGTTTCACACACATCTGAACTTTCATTTTTACATTCACATTCCAGCAGAGATTATGAAATAAATGTGATGATTTATTTGACGTTCAGCTCGAGCTCTGTCCTCTAAGCAATAAACATTAAAAGATTTCTTACCTCCGCGTACAGTTTTTCCGCGTACAGACTAGAGTGTGTGTGTGTGTGTGTGCGTGTGCGTGTGTGTGTGTGTGTTTGCGGTCAGCGATCATCAGGAAACATGAATCAAGGAAGTCCAGAAAGTCGCCTGTCTGTTTTTTTCCCCCTTATTTATTCATCTTAATGCTTACATACGTTTTGTTGTTTTTGATCATCGGCGTTTAATAGTTAATCTGACAACTGATGTTCTGTTTCATTTGACAGTTGCTGACAGATGGGTCACGTCATTTCCATCGGGCTACGCGCTCGTGCTCTGCGTGTGTGCGCGCGCGCGTGTTTCCCCTTTGTTCCTTATATGTGAAGGTTTATGCAGATGCGCGATAACGCCTTTGTACAATAATTTCTGTTTCCTACATAAATTTCATCTTCCTCTTTTGTGCTTTGTGGTGCTTTGCAAACCCTGTTGCATCACTTCCGCCGCCTGCTGGAACGGAGGGTGAAGCGACCAGTCAGAGTTCAGTCTCTTTTCAATATTTCAGATTTATTGGGCCTGTTTACACCTGGTCACTTCATGCGTTTTTAACTGAAAAAACCTGAAAACACCAGGTGTAAATGCCCTCTGATTCGAAACGGATTTAAATGTGATCGCTCAAAGCACATCAGGAGGCGGTCTGGGCCGCGGTGTAAATGCATCTGGTTGTCGAAACCACAAATGCACATTTTACTCTTCCCAAAATATCAATATAATAAACGTGTGAGAGCGTTTTATAGGCTATATGGCATGTTATAGTCAGATATGACAGCGCTAATGCAACGCGGATCAGTAGCTGAGTATCTCTTCAGCAAGCCGACACGCAAACTGCCACAAATGAAACTGAAAGTAAGTTGCAGGGTCCAACACACAATTATCTTTCTATTAAAATTAGCGAGACTATCAGCACCCATAGCCTGCGGTTAGTGCATTGACATATAGCGCGACCGCGCTCACGGCAACCCGAGTTCAAATCCTGCCTCGAGCTCCTTTGCCGATCCTGATCCTGTTCCCCTCTCTCCTCCCAGTGCTTTCCTGTCAGCTCTCCACCATCATCTCATAATAAAGGTGTAAAACCAACCAATTAGCTTCATCCTTTCCCGTAACAACATTGAAAGCTCAGCCAAGATGGAGAAACAGCTGATCATAGCTGTACGGGGATAGCCATTTATAAATAAATTTAGTAGCAGAGCCACAGCAAGCGATTTTTAGTGCTGGAAATCCATTTGTCCTTTGCTGAAACTTCCGTGTCTTCACTGAGAGCGCGGGTCATGGTTGCTTAGCAACGGCAGACACCACGGGAGCGCAAGCTACAGAGCGCCTTGGAAAGAAGGAGCGTTTTTAGGCGCAATATGTGAACTGCCCCTTATAGTGTTCTTTGTCTGTTTGATTACGTCATTAACTGATCTTTACCCCACATCTCTGCCATATGTACGTCAACTTGACATAGTCACCACTAGTAAGCTACTACCAAATACATTGTAAAAACTTTAATTTGCTGTAAAGTTGCTTTGCAACGATATGTATCGTGAAAAGCGCTATACAAATAAATTAGAATTGAATTGATAGTAAACGTCCTATAGACGTATTGCAGATGAGCACACACTCTAAAAAAATGTCTTGCGGTTGTAAATGCAGACGTCGAATAGACGTCCCCGTGATGTACGTGTGCTATCATGGTATCTGTTGCTTTCCATGAAAATGAAATTTGCATATAGAGCGAGAATTGAAGAACGGATTTACATCAGTTTTGCAGAGACACATTTTATGTGGACAAGTGTAAATGGAAATGTTTTAACAAATCAGATAGATATCTGATCAGAGAAAACACATGAAGTGACCAGGTGTAAACAGGCCCTTAAAGAGATGATAGATAGATAGATAGATAGATAGATAGATAGATAGGACTGTTAATTTAGAAACCTTAAAATTAAATTCAGTTCAGTTTAATTCAGGTCAACTTAATTCCGTTTAATTCAATTAAATTCAGTTCTCTTCAATTCAGTTTAATTCAGGTCAATTCAGTTCAGTTCAATTTAATTCAATTCCGTTAAGTTCAGTTCAACTCAATTCAGTTCAGTTTACTTAAGTTCAGTTCAATTTAGTTCAATCAGGTCAATTCAATTTAATTCAGGTCTGTTCAATTCAGTTTAATTCAATTCAGTTCAGTTCAGTTTAGTTCAATTTAGTTTAAGTCAGGTCAAATCAATTCCATTCAATTCAGTTTAGTCAGTTCGGTTCAGTTCAATTCAATTCAATTCAATTAAGTTCTATTCCAGGGGTGGCGAACGTCGGTCCTGGAGAGCCGCAGCCCTGCAGAGTTTTGCTTCAACCCTAATCAAACGCACCTGATCAAGGTCTAATCAAGGTGTGAAGGGTTACTAGAAAGCTGCAGGCAGGTGAGTTTTAATTAGGGTTGGAGCTGAACTCCGCACGGCTGCGGCTCTCCGGGACCGGAGTTCGCCACCCCTGTTCTATTCTGTTTAGTTTAATTCCGTTTAGTTCAATTCAATTCAGTTCAGTTCAGTTCTATTCAGCTCAGTTCATTTCAATTCATTTAATTTCATTCAATACATTAAGTTCAGTTCAGTTCAGTTCAAAATAATGTAAGCTCCCAGTCTGAATAATAAGAAAATGACTGCACAATAAATCATTTGAAATCTTTTTCTTCAGTCGCATGAGGAGTTTGAGTCCCAAAACAGGCTCTGAAATAAACACAGAGTGAAATATGTGTTTGTAAAATGACAGACGTTTGTCTAAAACTCAACATGAACTGTTCAGAGAGAATCATGAGATTTGACAATAAAGTTAAGAACATACAGTTCATATACTAAATATGCTATCTAGCATAGCAAAAATATGTGAAGTCAATTTGATTTATATAGAATTATATACAATTACAAACAGCTTCACCATAATAAATGGGAAAATAAGTGTTGATGTTGTGAAATTCCATAATAATGAAACAAATTCAATTTCAGCTCTACAGAAGACAATATTATTATTCAGATCAATAATATTAGTGGATATTGCTAATTAATTAATTATTATTATTATTAAAATTGTGATATTAATGGCCTTTTAACCCCCAAATAAACATTTATTCTCTCTAATTTCTCTCTTTCTTTCTTTCTTTCTTTCTTTCTTTTTTTTTTTTTTAAATAGGTTGACCGGTAAGTAATCTGACTGTCTGATTAAATACTGATTGTAAGTTATAATAAGTATTTGGGTCATTTTCAGTATTAATGTGAAATAAAGTATATGCATGCTTATTGAGATTGATAATGACTTATGCCTCATCTCTTAAGGCATAAAAACCACAGTGAGAACATCAATGCCAATAATAAAACACTATATAGATGTGTGTGTGTGTGTGTGTGAGAGAGAGAGAGAGAGAGAGAGAGAGAGTGAGTGTGTGTGTATCATTGTCTTCTCTCTCCTTCATGATGTGACATCCTGTAGCGGAAGGACTGCATGTGTGTGTGTGTGTGTGTGTGTGTGTGAAGTACGTCACCCTTTCCTCCTGTCTTATGTTCACACACACATACATACACACACACACATACACACACATGCTGATTATAGTGTATCAGGACGGACTGACAGACTGACGGCAGTATAATGATTCACTCCAGTGAGTACGAGAACATTTCACCTCATAATGTGATTATTGACCAGATGATTGACTGATGCTCTCAGTTTAATACCTGCACTGAAACTCCTGCCATGTTTATCTGTGTGGTGCTTTTATATACCCATTCAGCAGCAGCTTTACGTGTGTGTGTGTGTGTGTCAGGGACAATATTAACAGTGTTTTAACAGGAGGACTGATGTATGAGCACATTTTCATTCATTCAGCAGCTCTGTTAAAACACACTCGTCAGCGTGGAAGCGTTCATGTGATGTTTAGTTACAAACACATACAATCGTTCACACAGAATTGTCAGACTTTATGTCTGCTGAGAAATGCAAAAGCAGATCTTCCGAGGAAGTTGTTTGGTTGTGTGAGTAAACGATGGTGGGATGTTTATTTTGGGCGAACCATCCCTTTAGCAGCTCGATTCATGAAAAAAGAATTGTTTATAACTGAACATACTTGAACCACTGATCTTCTTTGAGTTGAATATTGGAAAGTGAAATTTCCCCTCAACAGTGAGAGTGACTGAAGGCTCGGTGTGGGTGCGCGACCCAGATTCAGACGCTTCTCCTTCTTCACCAGAACCATTATTTTAGGAAATTACTTCAGCACCTTCATGAACTTCAGTCTGTTTAAGGAAGGACAAAAATGAACTAACAGAGATCACCATGCTCCCCGGTGCAGTAAATGTGCAAATGTGTGCAATTGTCTAATTAAATATTCACTGATTATCATACATTTCCAGAATATAAATCTGGTGGATAAAGCCTGGTTCATAATTCTAGTGTGATTTTGTTGTCATATCAGAGTTAAAGGTTTTGGATTTCTCTTTTATCACTCAGAAAATACTGTCAACAGACAGAAAACAAACACATTTTCGGCATGTTTTTAGGAGTGAAATGTTACATAAATCAGTGTGAATGAAATATGAACAAACCTTCAGAATATGGAGAGGAATAAAACCATAGCCATTTGGTGTTTGTAAGAGAAAAACCTCTTTAAAGATATAGATTGGAATTGAGATCTACAGACGCAAATACATAAAGTGCAATTAAAGAAACACTTGAATGTGTGTATTGGATGAATTTTTTCCACTAGTCTGAAAGAAGACAAGCAGAATAGAGCAAAATCTCAAAATTGAGCAGTGCATGAAAATAAATAAATGTTTTCCATCCAAACATTTCGACACTCTCAAAAATAAAGGTACAAAGGCTGTCACCCTTTCAGAAAGTGCACTTGTACCTTATCTACCCCAAAATGGTGCATTTTCTAAGAGCCTTTTTTTCAGAGAGTCAGCTAGTTATTACGGTCTGATCGGTGATTCTCGCAGGAGCGAGCGTGTGGTTTGCGAGCACAGGGCGTGCGATCAGTGCTGTTGTTGGTGTGTTTGCTGGTCCGAGGCTCGCTGATGAATCTCTTCACCTTTGTGTTGACAGGAAGCGTGCGGTTTGTGCTGCTGGTCATTGTGTTGCAGCTGAAGCCACTTCACACCCTTGTTCTCAAGAAATGTTCTGCTCTTACACACAGAACTCACAAAATGCTGAAGAGTTTCTGTGATGAATTTGCATGTTTTATATTCGTGATTTGAACACGTTGCCGTGACTGCGTTAACGTTTGTTAAAGAGGACTCTGTAAAATCTAGTCATTTTTAGATGTTGTTACATGATTTCTACTTCAAGAATTCACTTCTAATTCACTTGCCAAATTATTTGTGACATTTGCTAGCAGTTTCTGAGTGAAAATAGTTTGAAGGTAAATCCTACACTAATGTTCTGTCGATGCTTCTGAATCCTGTATGAATTACATGAAAGGTAATGATGGTAAACTACAAAATACAGCTAAGATGAGAGCAGAGCTGAAGTAAAGTTAATCAAGGCTTTACATGGTTCTCTGAAACAGGTGTTTTGGTGGTTTGTCTAGGCTGGTTTCAAAGCCCCGGTGGTTTTGTGAGCCGACCGTCGTCCTCCATCTGTGTTTCTGCAGCTCATCATCTGTTTCTCTCCTCCAGATCAGTCCATTCACTCCATCTTCTGCTGTTGCTGTTGCGCTCTACAGACCAGGTACGACGCGCTGTGACGTGCGATGCGGTCTAGAACCGGTCTGCATGATTGAAACCGGAGGTCAAAGGTCAAAACACCATTAGAACGAAACAATCACTGGGAAGAGCTCATGTGCCTTCATACGTCCTCCACACGCCTGTCTGAAATAATAAAATGATGTCAGATCATCATGTGTGAAATGATTACTATGAATGATGTTCCCCCTAACACTGCATTAAGAGCTGCTGGTGGAGACATCATATAAAGCATCTGCTCAAAACTCTGAAACACACAGTAGATCGGGTGTGTGAGACAGTAATGAGCCGTGATTTCTCTCTCTCTTACAGAAGTAGCACTCGTGTGGATGTGAACACCAACAGGTATCCGGGATCCATCTATACGGTAATGCAGTCATCCGTTTGTCCGTTCAGTGATTCGTTCGTTCATCCTGTGCTGCTGTAACGGTTCGCTCCCCATGTCTCAGACTCAGCTGTCTCAGAAGAAGCTCCCACCGTCTCCTCCTGAGGATGATGATAGCGGCGTGATGAAGGTGGTGGCCATGTATGACTTCACCGCCAGAGAGAGTTCGGACCTGACGCTCCGTCATGGAGAGACGTACATCATCCTCCACAAACAAGATCAGCTGTGGTGGAGAGCCAAAGACAAACACGGGTGTGTGTGTGTGTGTGTGTGTGTGTGTGTGTGTAAGTGTGAGTTTAAATGTGTGTGTGAGAGTGTGTTTCATGAGTTCACATGTGCTGATGTCTGCTGATTCTCTCTCTCAGGAACAAAGGCTTCATTCCCAGTAACTATGTTACAGAAATTGGAACTATAGAGGCCAACGAGTGAGTATTGACCAATCAGAGTAACTCCAAATTTATTTAACCAATCAGAGTCACTTTAGATCTCTTTAACTAATCAGAATCATTTTCAGATCTCTTTAAATCAATAACTCCAAATCTTTTTAACCAATAAGATTCACTCCAAAACTCTTTAACCAGAGACACTCCAGATCTCTTTAACCAATAACAATCATCTTTAGATTTCTTTAACCAATCAGAATCATCTTTAGATCTCTTTAAATCAAATAGAATCACTCCAGATTTCTTTAGCCAATCAGAGTCACTCCGGATTTCTTTAGCCAGAGTCACTCCAAATCTCTTTAAATCAATAACTCCAAATCTCTTTAACCAATCAGATTCACTCCAGATCTCTTTAACCAATCAGAGTCACTCCAAATCTCTTTAAATCAATAACTCCAAATCTCTTTAACCAATCAGATTCACTCCAGATCTCTTTAACCAATCAGAGTCACTCCAAATCTCTTTAAATCAATAACTCCAAATCTCTTTAACCAATCAGATTCACTCCAAATCTCTTTAACCAATCAAAGTCACTCCAGATCTCTTTAACAATCAGATTCACTCCAAATCTCTTTAACCAATCAGAGTCACTCCAGATCTCTTTAACTAATCAGAATCATCTTCAGATCTCTTTAAATCAATAGCTCCAAATCTCTTTAACCAATCAGAGTCACTCCAGATCTCTTTAACTAATCAGAATCATCTTCAGATCTCTTTAAATCAATAGCTCCAAATCTCTTTAACCAATCAGATTCACTCCAGATCTCTTTAACCAATCAAAGTCACTCCAGATCTCTTTAACAATCAGATTCATTCCAAATCTCTTTAACTAATCAGAATCATCTTCAGATCTCTTTAAATCAATAACTCCAAATCTCTTTAACCAGTCAGAGTCACTACAGTATTCTTTAACCAATCAGAGTCACTCCAGATTTCTTTGACCAATCAGAGTCACTACAGATTTCTTTAACCAATCAGAGTCACTCCAGATTTCTTTGACCAGAGTCACTCCAGATTTCTTTAACCAATCAGAGTCACTACAGATTTCTTTGACAAGAGTCACTCCAGATTTCTTTGACCAGTCAGAGTCACTCCAGATTTCTTTAACCAATCAGAGTCACTCCAGATTTCTTTGACCAGTCAGAGTCACTCCAGATTTCTTTAACCAATCAGAGTCACTACAGATTTCTTTGACAAGAGTCACTCCAGATTTCTTTAACCAATCAGAGTCACTCCAGATTTCTTTAACCAATCAGAGTCACTCCAGATTTCTTTAACCAATCAGAGTCACTCCAGATTTCTTTGACCAGTCAGAGTCACTCCAGATTTCTTTAACCAATCAGAGTCACTACAGATTTCTTTGACCAGAGTCACTCCAGATCTCTTTAATTGAATCCAGATTTGCATCAATTCATTCAGAGTTCACCGGTCACTGATAGTGTTTGTGTGTGTGTGTGTGTGTGTGTGTGTGTGTGTGTGTGTGATGATCTTCATCAGCTGGTACTGCAAGAACGTCAACAGAGCTGAAGCAGAACATTTACTCAGACAAGAGGTAAAGAAGCCCATTCAGCAATTACTAATAACTGATCCATCATCATCATCATCATCATCATCATCTGTATCATCTTCTTTGTGTGTGTGTGTGTGTGTGTTTCAGGGGAAGGACGGAGGGTTTGTGGTCAGGGGCTCCAGTCAGCCCAACAGCTACACCGTCTCTGTTTACGCACACAGGTAAAGACTCGTCACCAGTTCACTGACCGATCGCCTGATCCGTTGATTGATGGATTGACTGATTGATCAGTTCAGGTAAAGGGGAGGTGAGGCACTACCAGATCAAGCAGACAGATGCGGCTCAGTTCTTCTTGGCAGAGAATCATCTGTTCGACTCCATTCCTGAACTCATCAACTACCACAGACACAACGCAGCAGGTAATTCTGTTCACTTCTGTTCTGCGGTTCTGCTGAGATGAGCTGATGACGATCTGTCCGTGTGTTTGATCAGGGCTGGTTTCCAGACTGCGATATCCCATCGGCCCCATGGGCAAATGTCTGCCGGCCACGGCGGGATTCAGTTCAGGTGAGACTGACGCACGCGTGCGAACGACAAGCATGACAAAAATTGCATCTGAGCGTCAACCACTGTGCTTTCGGAATCAAAATAAATTATTACAATAATAAAACATATAATAGAGCCTGTAATCTTAAAATGGTAAACTATGGATAAAGCCAGTGTTCGTTCATGCACTGCTTAATTTTGTGATGTTGCTCTGTTTTGCCTCCATATCATGTCTTTTTTCAGACTAGTGTAAAGAAAACATCCAAAATGGTTATTTAAACAAATTTTTGGAAGCTTTTTGTAATACAAAGCAGTTGTCAAATGTAGTGTGATTAATCAGACTAAGCTAATATATCTGTATGCGTATTTGAGTTTATTCAGTGTGCAGACGAGGGGAGAGCAATATATACGGTGGCCGAGAGAGCTCAACACGCTGCAACTTAAGAAAACACATGCAAACAGAAAAAAACGACAACAAATTAAGAAAACATCTTCATCAGTTTGACAGCACAGGCGCTGCAAATCCTCGCAACGCAACCAAACACACAAACACGCTGCAAATAGCACGTACCACAACGGAAATGTTTCGGGGGGACCTTAAAAAGTGACGAACCCAACTGGGACCTGATTATTATTATTATTATTATTATTATTTTATTCAGTTTCATCATCGAACAAAAAAACAAGGCAACACTGCACATTTCAAATTGCAAATTCAACAGCAAAAAAAAAAAAAAAAAAATTAAGTAAATAAAAAAATAACAGCAGAAAGAGAAAACACACAAAATGAACACAAACATACCAAAAGAAAAAAAAGGAAATTCCAGGGCAGTCACATAAATTTGAAAAGCTTTAAAATTTGTTTTGTTTTCATGAGCTTCTTATTTTGAGATCTCATATTAGAGAGGGTTTCAAGGTAAATTTTAAGATTAGGGTTCCATGTAATAGTGTTAAATGGCTATAAATGTTATAATGGTTTCTTCTGACTTACTTTTGACTTGTGAATATAAAACTTTGCTAAGATAATTAAGATATTTATAATATAAACCTGTTTATCAGAAAAAGAGGGGTTTTGAAAACAAAGTAAAATATCATGAAAATCTAAATTAAATTGCTTAATTTCTTTGTTATGTCTATTTTAAAGTCAGTCCAAAATGTAATAGCATAAGGGTAATAGAAAAATAAATGTTCAATATCTGGACCTGATTATTTGTTCAGTGGTTTGTGGTCAGAGAGGCGTTGTCGTGAACTAAAAGGTGAGTTTTCTGTTTAACATCCTGATCATGCGATTCATTGGTCTTTTGGATATTATTAGACTAATCTGACGAATTGCACACTTAACTGTGAAACGTCTCGGCCACCGTAAATATATGAATAATAAATGAACATATGAATAAAGCAAGATAGGGATCAGTCACTAAGTGTTAGAAGTCTTGTTTTCTGAGAAACTGATTCAAATTAAGTGACTTTAAAACAAGAACAAATATCCGTCAATGGGGTCAGAAAAAGCACGTCTTTGCATGTCATTTCCTGTCTAAGTGGGCAGATCTTCACCTAATGACATTTACATGAATGCATTTGGCATCAGACACTTTTCTCCACATTTTATGTTTCATCAGTTTTTGCTTTCCCTGGGAAACAAAGCCATGACCTTAGCGTTTCTAGAGCCACGAGCTACAGGAAAACTCGTGAACACGCTAGAGCTCACGAGCAGCTCACGCGCTGATGTTCTCCGTGTGTTTGCGTGCAGATAAATGGGAGATCAACCCGTCTGAGCTGACCTTCATGAAGGAGCTGGGCAGCGGTCAGTTCGGAGTGGTGCGACTGGGCAAATGGAGGGCGCAGCATAAAGTGGCCATTAAAACCATCAACGAAGGAGCCATGAGTGAAGATGATTTCATAGAGGAAGCCAAGATCATGACGTAAGACACACACACCGAACGAGTGGAAAGTTGCTGCGAAGCTGGAAAGTGTGGTGGGTGGGTGGACGTCTGTGTGTGTGTGTGAGAAAGAGAGAGATTTCCTGTGCTGTGAGCGTTAGATTCTTATCGCTCCTTCATTCAGCGTCTGTTTCTCATTCAACCTGCTCTGCAAGTCACTCCGGAGGTGTGTGTGATGGAAACAGTCGCTCATTCTGCCGTTTTCAGTCCGAAGCTCGTCACAGAAAAGAGAAATTCTGAGTGAGATCTCTGTAATATCTCGGGGAGGTCAAACAGAGATCAGACAGAGGCGATTGTTGAAGTCTCGCACTCCTCAGCTCTTTCTCTTCTCCATCTGTGATTCCCATGAGATTGGAAAGAGCTTTGCTTTTATTTTGTTCCTGGGTGACAAAATTAGGTTAGAAAAAACGTGTGGGAACATTGATATACTGTATATATATATATATATATATATATATATAATTATATATTTTTTTTTCCACCCAACAATTATTTGTTATGTTATTTGAATATTTATTTTAAAATTTCTAAGAATGTTAAAATGTCCAGTTTTCTTGTCCTGATTATAACATTATTTAACGTTACAATTTTTTTTTTTTTTGAATGGTCATGAAATAACATCATAAGATTGTTTTGGGGTCAGTGTTTTGAAATTGAAATTTATACATAATCTGAAAGCTGTTTGTTAGGATAGGATTTTCTCCATATAATGGACTGATATGGTGCCCCGATTTTGAACTTCCAAAATGCAGTTTAAATGCGGCTTCAAACGATCCCAAATGCAGTTGTAAACGATCCCAGCTGAGGAAGAAGGGTCTCATCTAGCGAAACGATCAGTTATTTTCATTTAAAAAAAATACAATTTAAATACTTCTTAATCTCAAACGCTCTTCTCGTCTTGCTCTCCTTGAATTCTGTGTATTCTGGCTCAAGACAGTTAGGGTATGTCGAAAAACTCAAAATCATTTTAAAATCATCCTACATCACTGCAGAAGTACCGACATAGTCTTTGCAAAGTGAACATGCAAAGAAGATCAAACACCCTTAACAAAAAAGGTAAAACAGTGATATAGGACGATTTTGAAGCTGAGGGAGAACATGAGATGGGAGTTTTTCAACACACACTAACTGACATGAACCGCAACAAAAACAGATTCCAGGCAGAGCAAGACAAGACGAGCGTTTGAGATTAAAAAGTATTTAAATTGTATTATTTTTATGAAAATAACCGATCGTTTCGCTAGATAAGACCCTTCTTCCTCGGCTGGGATCGTTTACAACCGCATTTGGGATTGTTTGAAGCTGCATTTAAACTGCAGTTTATATTTTTTTATTTGATATATTCACAGTAGGAAATTTACAAAATATCTTTATGGAACATGATCTTTACTTAATATCCTATTGATTTTTGGCATTAAATAAAAATGTGATAATTTCGCCCCATACAATGTATTGTTGGCTATTGCTACAAATATACCCGTGATACTCAACACTGGTTTTGTGCTCCAGGGTCACAAATCAAATATTAATAAAGTTCTAAGATTGTTCCATAAACATTACTTCAAGAACATAAGAAAGTAATAGATTTAAAATGCATTTATTTTATACTAATTTTATTTTATACTATTAACATATATTTACTGAAATATCACTTGAGACCTGCTGATATAAAAAAATATTAAGAAAGTAATTAAACCTTATTTGGAGAACTACATGTGCACAATGCGCATTTCTTAATATTAAGCCTAAAATATGTTTTAATGTCACTATTGATGAGGATTGTGTGATCTTTAAATAATATCAGTCTTTAAATGCAAAAAATTTAAAGTTATATTGAAAATTGTGAGAACATTTTCTGCGGAGTTTGAGCCATAAAACAGAATGACTGTCCTTGACTTAAACATCTTATCTTTGTTAATGAAAGTTCTAGACTGTCACTAATGGGCTGTGAGATACACAAGTAAAGCAAACAACATCTGTGACTGCGCTGTGATGAGCCGAGCGGTTTATCACCAGTGATCTGAGCTGCTAAACACCTTTATTCTGTAACTCGTGTGTGTGTGTGTGTGTGTGCAGGCGTCTCTGTCACCCTAAGCTGGTCCAGCTGTACGGGGTGTGTGTCACACAGCGGCCCATCTGCATCGTGACGGAGTTCATGGAGAACGGCTGTTTGTTGCACTTCCTGCGGCAGCACAGCAAAACTCTGGGCCGCATCAAGCTGCTCTTCATGTGTCAGGACGTGTGCGAGGGGATGGAGTACCTGGAGCAGAACAACTTCATTCACAGAGACCTGGTCAGACTCAACCCGCTCGACACATGATGTGTTTGATACACAGGGACAGCAGCACGCTAGTGTGATCATCAACACATTTAAAGCTTTAAAAGCACATTTAAATGTTAATGGTGGCTCAAAAAAAGCCAGGACAAATGTTTGCCGTTTGCATGTTTTCAGGCCATATGAAACAAACAGCTATAGCCACCTTATTTCTCAACGCGGAAGTAAGCTGTTTTCTGGTGATGTGTTAGACTTCCTGTTCATAATCTGCCACAGAGAAATAACGAGAAGAATACTGAAGTGCCGTAAGCGGTAAAACCGTTTGCACCACAAACTATTGCGTTCATAATTAAGATAATACATTAAAATAATACGGTAAGACACACCAATTTGCAATATCAAGCAGCAAAACAAGCTGTTTTGTACAGATAAACATAGCTGGACGCGGATGAGACCGGAAGCCAAACACATTACATTTACAAACGGACGCTCGCACTCTCTTGGCAAAAACAAGGTGGATAGAGACCTCGCTTTCATCTTTATAGTCCTTTAGAATGTTTCAAAGCAGCATCACAGTATGAGGGGGATGTTGTTTTTCTCAAAACAGAGGTAAAAAGGAAAACAATACAAACTGATCACACAGTTCACATGTGCATCAGATCAGACACCAGCAGAGGCAGAAATGTTGTTTTTCCAGTTGGTCCGGCAGATTTTACCTCTGTATTATTTTGACAGAAAGCTGCTGATTTCAAAGAACATCACACCAGTCAGATGAATCCAGAAATAACACACAGTCACGAATGACTGCATTATATGAGGAACTGACGACAATAACGTGCTGTGTGTGTGTGTGTGTGTGTGTGTCTGCAGGCTGCGCGGAACTGCCTGGTGAACGAGAGGAATGTGGTGAAGGTGTGCGACTTTGGCATGACCAGGTCAGAGCACCGCCTAACCCTAACCCTAACCATAACTCTAACCCACCTTCAGGTCCTGAACATTCACCTTCTGATCTAGACTGATCTAGTTGTGGCAAAGATCTCTCAAAGTTATGAACAAACCATAATGTTAATAGAACATTTGTTCAAAGTTATCTGGTCTTTAATAATGTTGTCAAAACGTTAGTACAAAAACAGTTTTTAGGCATTTTTATCTAACATTTTTTTAAATGTTACAGCTACAACAGAATGTTCAGAGAACATTTAAAAGTAACATTCCTATAGTGATTTGACTGATAAATGGTAAAATGTAGCGTTCCCTTAGGGGTCGTTCACACGGAATGTATTTTCCATTCCAATTAGCTACTTTTCCATTGTTTTTCTATGTAAACACATGCTGGATTTAAATATGTGACTCTGGAGCACAAAACCAGTGTTGAGTGTCACAGGTATATTTGTAGCAATAGCCAACAATACATCGTATGGGTCAAAATGATCGATTTTTCTTTTATGCCAAAAATCATTAGGATATTGGGTTCTTGAAGGATATTACGTTCTATGAAGATATTTTGTAATTTCCTAGCGTAAATATATCAAAACTTAATTTTTGATTAGTAATATGCTTTGCTATGAACTTCATTTGGACAACTTTAAAGGTGATTTTCTCAATGTTTTGCACCGTCAGATTCCAGATTTTCAAATAGATTTTTTTTTAATTATTCAGCTTTCAGATGATGTATAAATCTCAATTTCAACAAAATTGACCCTCATGACTGGTTTTGTGGCCCAGGGTCACATATATGACTGTTGTGCTCACGTATGGCCTCTTTTGAGCGCTGTGTTTTTAAGACGCTGTGTCTGATTATAAGATTTTTACATGCAGCACCGCTCATCAATGTCAGGTCCAAAACACTGGACCAGCCAGGAGATACTGAAGCACTTCTTAAAGCCAATCCTTCAATCACAACCTGTTTTTAATATAAAGAGCCTGGAGAGAAATATTTCTGTTATTGCATCACTTCTCAAAAGAACATCTTGAGACTCTCGCATTCTGAGATGCACCTTTTTAAAAAACCACTGCGTCTCCAGTTTTTATACATAAAGACGAGTTGCATTGAAAAACCTGATGTTTTGCAACATTTGGAAGGCGTTTAGAATAACGCGTCCTGGAGATCCTCACTGACGTGTCTCGTCCTGCAGGTACGTCCTGGACAATCAGTACACCAGCTCCATGGGCTCCAGGTTCCCCGTCAAATGGTCTCCACCTGAAGTTCTTCACTTCAACAAGTTTAGCAACAAGTCAGACGTCTGGTCGTTTGGTGAGGATTGGAGGTCGGAGGTCGGGGTGGTGTGTGTGTGTGCGTTGTGGGTGTGTGTTGATGCGTGTGTGTTTGTGTGAACAGGCGTGCTGATGTGGGAGGTTTTCGCGGAGGGAAAGACGCCGTTTGAGAACCGCTCCAATCTGGAGGTGGTGGAGGAGGTGACGCAGGGCGGCCGTCTCTACAGGCCTCACCGGGCGTCTGCGCACGTCTACAACATCATGTACCGCTGCTGGCATGAGGTGAGACACACACACACACACACACACACTTCACAGTCCATACTCGACACGACTCTGGTGCAGATTTTGCTTCATTCACTGAATGAGCTGACAGTAGTTGCTGAACGCAGGGCCGTCGCCAGAAAATCTTCAATGGGGGGGGGGCATTTTGTTTTCATAGGGGGGCACAATTGTGAGCAGCTATAAAATTATAGTACAAATTTTTATATATAAATTATAAAATAAATCACAAATTATAATGCCATTCATTATAAACAACATATAAAAGTCTAACCAAAACAAATTTATTTAAGAAACAGACAAATTATAAAATAAAACACAAATTATTATGGCATTCGTAATAATCAACACATACAAATCTAACCAAAACAAATTTAAAGAGAAACTTCACCGACGCATCTCTCATTCGGCACGAATACGAATATTTCCCATGAGAGGCTCCGGCGCAATCGCTTTCAATTTTTTTCCCTTATAGCAGCGGAAACACCTTACTATGTCATTTTTGGTCGTGGAGATAAGAAGAAGACATTATTCGGAATTGTAAAAGGTTTAGAGTGTACAGATGAAACGTGGTCATGTTGGCTTATTTTTGGAGCCTGCTATTTGGGAACACAGATCTGGGAGTTAATTATAGCGAAGCACTTTGACGAGACTTTGCTCAGGCATTTTAGGATGACAAAACTAGCATTTCAGATGCTGTGCAAAGAGATCGATTCGTTGGTTAGTCCAGTTATGCTGTCCTGTCGCAAAGTTACATGTATTTTTTTAATGCGCATTAAGGTGTTTCCATCGTAGTTTTCTTACCGGATAAGAATTCTACCCACTCAGCTGAGCACATAAGCTTTTTACATGCACTTTTAGAATTTCTGCACATCTACACGTTTCCATCCAGTGTTTTTTTTATGCAATGTACCAAAATGTGCATAAAATAGGTGGATGGAAACACTGAGTTATTAGCTTCTAGAGATTAGAGGTTCTTTAAAGGAGAAGTCCACTTCCAAAACAAGACCCTTGCAGAAATGTTTTCCTCAGAAAACATAATTTCTTTATGACTGAAGAAAGAAAGACATGAACATCTTGGATGACAAGGTGGTGAGTACATTATATGTGACTCTTCGTTTTGGAAGTGGACTTCTCCTTTAAGCTAAATGATTTGTTTGGCAATATTTAATGCTAGATCAGTACAATGAATGTTTTTCGTTCTCAATAGTAAGTTCGCTCGTGATCGTGCGCAGTGTGGCCTGTCGAGTCATTTGGGGGGACGCTGCCACCCCTTGGTGATGGGCCTGGCTGAACGTTGCTCAGTCTGCAGATTTCTGACTCAGATTACATCTAGTTAGAGGAGACAAAACTTTACAAACTCAGTAATTGTATGATCTGTAGTGTCTATCACTGACATCACAGCACTCAGAATGACTGTGTGTGTGTGCTTCTTGTTTTCAGAGACCTTATGGGCGACCGTCTTTTTCTGAGCTACTGCAGAATATCAAACAGATCACTGAAGAGGAGACGGACACATGAACACACACACACACACACAGCACAGAGAGCAGGAGGACGCTTGAGGACGTCTGTTGATCTTCAGCATGAGCTGATGTATATGGTGTATGTGTGTTTGATGATCTTACAGTCATTTTTGAGATAATGAGATGCTTTATATTTGTACACTGTAAACATGCAACTTCATGTCGGTCTGTAAGTTCATAAGCACCTGAGGACATGAATAAAGATTCTCACCACTGGGAGGAGCTGCACTGTGTGTGTGTGTGTGTGTGTGTGTAGGGTCACACACACCTGAGGCAGAGTTAAATGGGTCCTATTATGCTTTTTTACTTTTTAAATTTTAGTCCGTGTTGTGTGTATGTTTGGGCATAAAAAAGACCTACAAAGTTACAAATCTCAAAGTCCACTCCAAAAGGAGATTTTCCTGATGTTATGATGTCACAACGCGACCCATTAGAATATCATTAAATTAAATCCCACCTACAGGTCGGGGGGTGTAGGGACGAGGTGGGAGCAGCTCCTGGGACGCTTCAACGAGCCGCGGTGCGGCGGGTATAAACCCAAGCATCGACTAGAGCGGCCACAAAAATCATCTCCGGTGGCCGTATCGGAGCCGCGCCGCAGACGTGTGCAGTGTGTGGTAACAGATCTATTCATCATACAGTGTAGATAGCTTCCCTTATAACGCGAGTGTTTTTAAACCTGCACTAGAAAAGGCTAGGCTAATCAGTGATGATGTTCATTGCTCGTTTTTCCGTTTTCTGAGTAACTAAGGGAATGTAAGCATTATAATTAGTAACTTACAATGTTTTTATTCATTTGCTGTCATGTTAAATACAAATTAAGTCATCTTAAAAACATTACGCTGCTTTTAGCCTTATGCTGGAGCTGGTTTCGGGCAATGAAACTAAGTATGTTAACAATTTATAATGTTAATAATAAATTAGCACAATAATATCATATATCGGCGATCTCACAGGCTGAGGCTAGGACCCAACGCCACTGTAGCGTATCACTTACTCACCCTCCATACATCCTAAGTGTATATGACTAAAATTGATCCTGGCACTCCCAAGCTTTGGAACGGCATAGACGGGTGTTTCTCTTCATCAGTCCAAAACAAGTCCAATAAGGTGCATCCATCTATAATAAAAAGTGCCTCACACGGCTCTGGGGGGTGGGGTGGGGTCAATAAATGTTTTTTTTTTTTGTAAGAAAAATTATACATGTATCCATGTTTAAAACATAAGAATCACTTTAATCTAGCTTGCGCTAACAGTTGTACACAGAACTTGCTTCTTTGGCAAGGGGCGTGGCAGTATTGAAACACCGTCTAAGCTGTTCGCCAATCTGGGACAGCCAACCAATCACAACATATTTCGTTTTTCGGAAGGTGGGCCTTCATCAAAGCCGGAACTAATCGAGCCTTTTGTGCCGGTTGTGGCTAGAAGGGATACAGCTCCGACCAGAAACTAACAATGAAATCAATTGTTCTACCTATTGGATTGTGTTTTTTAACGTCTACACCTACCCCAACCCTAAACTTAGCCCTTACTATAATACAAAACCAGTTTTATTGTTGTACGCTGTGACAAAAATAACGTTAGATTGATGTGCGCATGACCAGTAGCCAGAGCTGTATCCCTTCTAGCCTTTACCTTTTCTGCCGGGCTGGGGTAAAATGTATTGTAATAATGTAAATTATGTGAAAAATGCTGCGTTTTGCGAACCACCAAGCATGAGAGCGTGTTCTAGTACAGCCCAAAACAAAATCAAGACTTTGTAAAAGAGCATAATAGGACCCCTTCAAGTGTTTTTAAAATGAAAATCTCAGTGAGACACAAACATCATTCAGTGCGTCTGTCATCGAACATGAGAATGTTTCCTCAGTGCTTCTTCATTCTCGCAGTCTCCCTCACCGTAAGTCCACACTATTTACTATGATTTTCTTGCTTTTATATATATATATATATATATATATATATATATATATAGTTAGTCTGTTGTTTCTCATAATCAGATGTATTTGTGTGTTTTTTGCCTCTGCAGTCGATCTCAGCAACAGACGAGACGCTCTATGTACTTTCACACTGCCATCCATGAGAGTTTGATTATTGATTGATTTCAGATTTCATGTGCTCATTCTGTCGTGTTTGTTTTAGGTGTCCCTTGATTATCCGTACGGCTACATTTGGGTCAATGCGTACCAGGTATGACATTAATATATCATTGATTTTGATTCTTCAATGCATCAGAAAATTGGCATTTCTTCCTGTGCTTTTTTCTTTCACAGGGTTTCATGGTTCTGACCCACTATGTACTGTAAGTGATGCTGGGTGATCATCTGAAGCGTAATATCACACCGGTATCTCTGATCCGTTCTTGTTTTGGCTTTGCAGGTCAGTCCAGTGTCGCTCAAAACAGCTGAACCCGAGCGGCTGACGGCGGTCGCTGAAGTCTGCCGGTGTTTTTTGTCATTTGTTAATTAAATCCTGAACAGCACACGTCAGTTCTGTTTGTTTCCAGATCTCATCTCATATTTTATGTCTGATATCGGTTGTCTGAAGAGCAGGATGATGATCAGACTTTACTGTGTCATTTTAGGCCAGATTCACACTTTAAACGTAGCACAGAAACGCTTCTGAAGTGGCATTTAGGTGTTTTTACACAGATGGGTTAATGCTGCCCAGAGGCGTCACAAATGCATTTTTGCTGCAATTTATTACAGCTTTGATATTAGGGGCTGAGCTGGGTCAGAGCTGGCTTAATTTAATCTGGCTTTGATGCAGCATTACATCTTTACACAGAATCCTGAGCAGGCACAGAGCAGCCTTAACTCAGCTGTGTAAAAAGCACCAGGTGTCAACGTATACAGCAGCAGCAATTGCTGTGTAAATGCATTTGTGAATTCAATGTAAATCTAAGTTGCTTTGGATAAAAGCATCTGCTAAATAAAAAAACCCCCAAAAACAACAACAACAACAACAAGAGTTTCTTAAGCAGATCTAACTACCTTGACGAGACAGAATGGAAAATCCCCTGGTGAAGGAGTGAATGAGTGAAGTGAATGAATGTTTAACAGCACATAACATTAGATTACACAACAGCAGCGACACAAACAGGTCATTTCACACTGATAGGAAATCAGCCGTGTGTCTCTGATGGGTGTTCAGTTATAGAGCTGCTCTGGACACGAAGCATCTGACCGCTGAATCACAATCAGACCCTCCAGAGAGACGTGTATTAGACCAACA
Organism: Cirrhinus mrigala; assembly: GCA_036247105.1. Classification (NCBI taxonomy): domain Eukaryota; kingdom Metazoa; phylum Chordata; class Actinopteri; order Cypriniformes; family Cyprinidae; genus Cirrhinus; species Cirrhinus mrigala. Next base: position 1,154,787 of record JAMKFB010000308.1, read on the forward strand.
AACCTGTCAGCGATTCAGTCATTTATATCCAATACTATTTCCATTAATATTCAGTGTTATTATTGATTTGACAGCACTGACATTATTGGATAATCATAAACCGGACTTGACCTGAACTGATCTGAATTACAGCTGATATTGAACTTGTTTTGTAAATTGATGAAATTGAATAGTTACTGAACTGAATCTAAACAAACACTAAACTGAACTGAGCTGAATCATGACACGATTGTTTTTTTAAAGACACTTTACAGCAGAATTTGTCTCATGTTTGTTTATGTGAGCACTGAGTCAATATGAATTAAAAAAAAGCTCAAAGAGAGCTCTTTGTCAAAGCAATTTCTCAGGAAAACACTTGTTAATTATTTCAGATATATTCACTTTGGAGGGGTTGTGCTTGTACACACGGCAGCAAAGCTCACAGTTTAACTGGAATTATTCAATTTTACAATCACACATTAATAAAAATTAAAATTGAAAAATGTTTCTCCAGGATTCATTTAGATACTGTAAAATGAAATTCCAGGACTTTCAAGAACTTTTCAAGCACTTTTTTTATTAACAAAGTTTGTCTTATCAAACAATGTCTGATCTTTCAAATTCCAAAAAGATAAATAGGTGAATAAAAATATATCGAAATAACAAAATGGCAAAAATAAAGCAAAGCACATGTAAAGTATGCAATGATGTCAACTTAAGAACAAAAGAAGAAAATAAAGCACAACATTTAAAATTGGCAGCAACAGGTCAACACATTCCTTACTAACTATAGTGTTTGCTACATTTACCATGTTTAACCATGGTATTTGTAGTAAAACTGTGGTTATACAAAAAGCAAACTCACTCCAAAAACTCACTCCAAAGTCCCGATCTGAATCAAATGATTCGCAAACCTGCTTCGAAGTCCTGAACTGAATCCAATGATTCACAAACCCGCTTCGAAGTCCCGAACTGAATCAAATGGTTCGCGAACCCGTTTCAAAGTCCCGAACTGAATCAAATGATTCGCGATTGTGACGGTCTTGCCTGGGCGGCCTCTCTACCGTATCCGTGTAGCTGCACAATGGAGACAGCGTGCGTGAATAGGGTTTCACTGATTTAGTATGAGAATAAACCATTTACACAGCAATGCATTAACTCTGCTGTGGGCGGTTCGCACCCTAAATCACGTCACGCACCACATGGCGCTGTCCCCATTTATGCAATAATTTAACATACCTCTTCACTCCGTTACACGAACCCGCTTCGAAGTCCCGATCTGAATTAAGTGATTCGCGATATGCGATTTGAAGTCCCAACCAGTTAAAATGATTTGCGATACGCGATCCGATTGGAGCGCTTCGAAACAGCATCATTTTGCGACACAATGCTTTAACTGATTCTGAGTTTCAAACAGCTCCATTTTCGGAATTCGAAAATGACTGACTCCTTAATTTGATCTGGTTTTTGCCAGTGAATCGCTTGAACTGAATAATCCAAATAATCAGAATGAATCAGTTGGTTCGGTTTTTCTATTCCGCTTTTCGGTCTTCAGCTATGTTTACATGACACTGGTTTAACTCGCTAGTTTTATGACATTAACTGAAATAAACTAAAAAAGTATGATGTTTACAAATAAAATGTTCATATTTCCATTCCAAATATAACATCCAACACAAATGTGCTCCCTATTGAGGTGAGGTAACCGGTTTACTACTAACTAGTGAAACACTCCATTAATATGACGAGCTGCAGCTCAAAATACATGTTAGATGGAAACATCGTGCATTATGATGGAGTTTGTAGCTTAATTCACTATATTTGAAATAGTTTGAGGATCGGCTGAAAGCATTCAGTCATCTCATACAACTGAAGTCAATGTTCAATTTATCAGTGAATATTAGAAAGTGATCATGATCATTATTATGTTTAAACCTGCACTAAAAAGGGCCAGGGCTACATAAGCTCAACATCAGACGGGCTGCAGTGTTAATTTTGCGTCAAAATTGTGCTTATTTTTTATTTATTCATTTATTTTTTTTAATTGCAGTTTTAAAAACAAAGAACAAACAAGGGAAATAACATATAAATTACATCAAAATAAATACAATAATAAACAAAAACAGTAAAAAAATAAATAAACAAAATAGGGAAAGTAATAAGAAAATTACATAGACATAAGGCTTTAAAATAATGTAGGTTTTTTTTCGCTTTGTCATTTCTTGTTTCTTTTATGAGTAAATTCACAATATACCAAATTTTGAAGGCAACAGTATAGTCATAAAAAATAAAACATCCTTTTGAGTCGCAATTCGTGCTTTGTATAACAAAAATAAATAAATAAATAAAATATATAATAATTTTGTATAAATACAATCATAAAATAAATGGACAATACTCTTATTTTCCTGATTACAAAAAAACACACTTCAAGTCAGTGCCTTTATAAAATATAGCAGTTAACTGTTTTACAGGATAAATACGATGAACAACCTTAAATGATGTAGATATGTGCTTATTGAAACTTACATACATTGTCTTTCAGTAATTAAAGTACGTTTTCAGGAATATTGCTATTTTCAAGTGTTTTCCAGGGCTTCATTTTCAAAAAGTCAAATTCAAGCACGTTAAGCACCTTGTACGACCCCTATTTCTTGTAAATGCTTATTCACGTATTTTTTATTTATTTATTTATTTTATTTGCGCTTATTCACTCGTTGGATCGTGCGCGTGACGCGTTTTTGCCGTGCCCGCGGCGGGAAGTCGCGTTCTTCTGCGTCACAGGCGCGCGCACGAGCGAGGTGAGGGCAGAGGACGCGCGCACGTCTGCGTCTCTGTGTGTATATTTTGGCTCGGCTGCGGTCGGTCGTGTTTTTACCAGATAAAGGGGAGCAGATCGATCGTCCCTCGCTCGAGTGTGTGCGGAGAGTGCGTGCGTGCGGGGCGACCGCGCGGCGTTTAACAGTTCCTGTCACATTCGGTGAGTTTAGCCGCGGTTAGCATCGAGCTAAAGCACGCGCGAGCGCTATTGTCTGTGTCTGCGGCGCGCACGTGCACGTCTATCTGTCTATCTATCTATCTATGTTTATCTAGCCATCCACTCATGTCTCATGTTGTCTGTTTATCTGTCTGTTTATTGTTTACCAATTCTGTTTATAGTGCTTTTTCCTTTAAACAGCTGTTTATTTATTTGTGTTATCAGTGTGTGTATCAATCTGTCTGTATTCTGTCTCTTTTAGTGTTTAAATACCCGTCTCTGTCAGTATATGTGAGACCGTGGTCTGATGAAGTTCTCATGATCTGCTGTGTTTCTGTTTCTGTATCTGTTTCTGTATCTGTTCTGTGTGTGTGTGTGTGTGTGTGTGTGTGTGTGTTTGTTGTAGTGTCAGTGTGTGTGTGTGTGCATGAGTGAGAGATGGTGATGGAGAAGCCGAGCCCCCTGCTCGTAGGACGCGAGTTTGTGCGGCAGTACTACACACTCCTGAATAAAGCGCCCGATTACCTGCACAGGTGAGTTCAGAGCTCACGCTCACAGCAGAGAAACGCATCAGCCGATCATCCCAGAGTGGCTCACAGTCACATTGAACTCATTGTGTTTGTTGTGCAGATTTTACGGCAGAAACTCCTCATATGTTCACGGAGGTCTGGACGGCAGTGGGAAGCCGGAGGAGGCCGTTTACGGTCAGGCGGTGAGTGCCGAACGCCTTCATGCAGATTTCAAGTCTTCAGTATTGAGCTGGTGGAGCAGAGTGTGTGTATCCCTCCACTGTGAGCACCCCGTATGATTTTGGCCATCTGAGGCACAATTTATGAATCCTAAAAGATTCGTCTGATCCTACGCCGACATCATCCGACAGCCGATTAATGACCAATGTGATCAAATTGAACCTTAGATGAAATTCTGCCAGTGTTTGATAGATTTACAGGGTAAAATCAGGTCTAAAAAAGTATTTAAGGTTCTAAATTGGACCAAAGAGTCTTAAATTCATATAGTCACAGCATGAAATGTTGCATGCACTGCAAAAAATGCGTTTACTGAAGATGCAAAATGACTTATTTCATTTTGATCAGTTTCTCATAAAACAAGACTTCTTATCTTCTGTCAGTCTGTGTTTCCAGTAACTGTGTCTTGATTGAAGACTCTTTAGACATTTGCACTGAAAAACAGGACAAAAATACAGAGGACGAACATCAGCTTTTGCATTTTGAAAGAAACATAGTAAAAGTATTTTTTCCATATTCTAGTGTTCCGGCGCAATTATTTTTAACGAAGTAGTTCACTTCAAGAACAAAAATGTACAGATAATGTACTCGCCCACTTGTCATCCAAGATGTTTGTCTTTCTTTCTTTGGTTGTAAGGAAATAGTTTTTTGAGGAAAACATTTCAGGAATGTTCTCCATATAGTGGACTTCTATTGGACTTCCCTGAGTCTGAACGTCCAAAATGTAGTTTAAATGCAGCTTCAAATGGCTCTAAACGATCCCAGCCGAGGAAGAAGGGTCTTATTTAGCGAAACGATTGGTTATTTCAATTCGTGTAAAGACGATTTATGTACTTTCTAACCTCAAATGCTTGTCTTGTCTTGCTCTGCCTGAATTCTGTTTTTTTCCGGGTTCATGACAGTTAGGGTATGTAGATAAATTTCCATCTCATTTTCTCCCCTTACTTCAAAATCATCCTAAACACACTGTTTTACCTTTTTTTGTGAAGGGTTTTTGATCTTCTTTGCATGTTCGCTTTGTAAACACTGGGTCGGTACTTCTGCAGCGATGTAGGGTGAGAAAATGACATGGGAGTTTTTCTACATACCCTAACTGTCATGAACAGGAAAAAAAAAACATAATTCAGGCAGAGCTAGACTAAACGAGCATTTAAGGTTAAAAAGTATATAAATTTGTCTTTTTTTTATTTTTATTTTAGAAAATAACCGATCGATTCATTCGATAAGAGCCTTCTTCCTTCCGTTTAGAGCCATTTGAAGATGCATTTAAACTGCATTTTGGAAATTCACACTTGGGGCACCAAAGAAGTCAAGTCAAGTCACCTTTATTTATATACCGCCTTTAACAATACAGAATTGTGACAAGGCGGCTGTACAGTATTAAATAGGAAACAGTACATCAACAATGCCAAAGGCAACAGTAAACACTCACATTTTAGGTAAAGGTAGTTAATCAAAAACAATAAAATAAAATGCAATATTGTGTTAAGTGTTAAGTCCACTATATGGAGAGAAATCCTGAAATGTCACTGTACTAATGTGGCTTACAGCTGAGATCACGTTTGTACAGTCTGAACACTGAACTGGTGATTGACAGCTTGCATCCCACAAGGCCTTCTGTGTGGAACAGCAAATGATTGTGTGTGTGTGTGCAGGAGATCCATAAGAAAGTGATGTCGCTGCAGTTCAGCGAGTGTCACACCAAGATCCGGCACGTTGACGCCCATGCCACGCTGGGGGACGGGGTGGTGGTGCAGGTGATGGGTGAGCTGTCCAACAGCGGCCGGCCCATGAGGAGGTTCATGCAGACGTTTGTCCTTGCTCCGGAGGTGAGCACACTCGTATCGGTGTGTGCGCATTTTTGTGACGTGTCAGGACACAAATTTGTATAATGACATGGGTATTACAAGGAGAGGGTGAATTATGAGGACATTCTGAGGGTCTCCATAATTCAAAAAGCATATAAATCATACCGAATGAGTTTTTTTTTTTTTTTTGAGAAAGTAAAAATGTGAGGGCTCGGTTTAGGTGTAGGGTGATTAGAAAATATGGTTTGAACAGTATAAAAACAGTAGAAGTCTATGACAAAAACAAACCTGTGTGTGTGGCCGACAGACGTGCAGCACATTGGCATGCTATGGTTCCTGATGAATGCTTCTCTGACGTGTTTTCTCTTCCACCAGGGCTCTGCTGTCAATAAGTTCTATGTGCACAATGACATCTTCCGCTATGAAGAAGAGGTGTTTGGAGACTCTGAGGCTGAACTGGGAGGTAAAGCCAAACGCCCACTGTGTTCTGAGCCTTTGACACATAAACCATGTTTACTCTGTAGATGTGTTATTCAGGTGAATTAAGGCAGACGGTCTAATGCATGAACATCGTTACTGCTGAGGTGGATCAGAGCCACATCATTCAGTCGCATCTTTACACAAGTTGTTATTAAAATCCGTGTAAAGACAATTTAGATTATTGTTTCCAAACACATTATGAATGTTAGAAATGTATTGCTGAAACATTGCTGTTACAAAGACTGTGCACAATGTAGTACAGAATTGTGTACTTGGACTTTTAAACTCTCCTTATGCTTTCAAATCACTCTTGCGGTACTTTGTCATACGGCCAGCACGTTTTTTTGTTTTGTGTTTATTATTTTATTTTTTTTTTTGATCATTCAAATTTGGCTGGGTGATTAATCACACTTTTTCTGTGGTGTGACAAACTCAGAACACATATTTAATATTGCTTTACACCAACTTCATACTTGCAGTTCCCCTATTTTGTGGTTGAATGTGAAGAGAGACTTATTTTCAAGATCGTGCTGGTTTGTTCTGTGGCTGTATGCGGTGTTCGTTTTATTTGTGCTGATCTTTAAGTCTTTAATTAGATTTTAAACACCCTGCAGAAGGCCCGGCTCTAGTGTAAGTGTGTGCTGTGTGTCTGTGATCAGAGTCTGAGGAAGAGGAGGTTGAGGAGGAGCAGGTGGAGACTCACGCTTCCCCCGAACCGGCCCAGGACCGTCCCAGCAGCACCACCTACTACGAGCCGCCGGCGCCACCTGTCAGGTACCAGCGCGAGACGGTACAGTGCGTTTGTGAAATCGGACAAGCTGCTGCTCCGCTGATTGTGATCGGCTGCTCTGGTTTGTGTTCTCAGTAATGGAGTCGAGGAGCAGCAGGAGGAGGCGGTGCCTGAGGCGGAGCCAGAGCCCCAGCCTGAGGCCAGTCAGGAGGCGGAGGCAGAGCTGAACCCAGAAGCAGAGCTGCAGGCGGCGGAGGCGGAGCCTGAGGAGGAAGAGAAACTGCCGGAGGAGGAGAGAGGCTCCACCCCTGGCCTCACTCTGACTCCGCCCCCTCAGACCCCAGAACCACCGAAGGTACGCTTCTGTACAGTGCAGCGTTATTGTGGAGCGCGTGTCGCCGCTGTTGCTGACGTGTGTGCTGATGTGGTCGTCTGCAGGCGTTCTCCTGGGCTCTGGTGACCAGTAAGAATCTTCCTCCGGCCGGCGCTCTTCCCGCCTCTGGAATCTCTCCACACGTGGTGAAAGCGTCCAGCGTTCAGGTAGAGCACAGTTACTCGCACTTCCTCCACTGCACTGCTCCGTCACATCAGCATGTGACGATCTGTCATCAGTTACTCGTCTGAAATGTGTGACGGAAATTTTAGAGTGAAAGTCAGTGAGGTCCAACGTTTGTTTGATTCCCAGCTTTCTTTGGAATATCATCTTTTGTGTTTCACAGAAGAAAGTCATACAGGTTGAAAATGATGACAGATTGATCATTTCTAGATGAACCGTTCTTTAAAGGAGAAGTTTACTTCCAGAACAAACATTTACAGATAATTTACTCACCCTCTTGTCATCCAAGATGTTCATGTCTGTCTTTCTTCAGTTGTAAAGAAATTCTATTATGTGGACTTCTGTGGTGCCCACAAGTTTGAACTTCCAAAATTCAGTTTAAATGCAGCTTCAAACGATCCCAAATGCGGTTGTAAACGATCCCAGCTGAGGAAGAAGGGTCTTATCTAGTGGAACGATCAGTTATTTTCATAAAAATAATAAAAATGACGTACTTTTTAATCTCGAACGCTCGTCTTGTCTTACTCTGCCTGGACTGTTTTTTTAGGGTATGTCGAAAAACTCCCATCTCATGTTCTCCCTTAACTTCAAAATCGCCCTATGTCGCTGTTCACTTTGCAAAGACTGTGTCGGTGCTTCTGCAGTGATGTAGGATGATTTTGAAATGATTTTTGAAGTTGAGGGAGAAAATACGATTGGAGTTTTTCGACATACCCTAACTGTCTTGAGCCAGAATACACAGAGTTCAGGCGAGCGTTTGAGATTAAAAAGTATTTTAATTGTATTTTTTTTTTTTTTTTTTTATTTATTTATTTATTTTTTTTTAATGAAAATAACTGATCGTACAACCGCATTTGGGATCGTTTGAAGCCGCATTTAAACTGCATTTTGGAAGTTCAAAATCGGGGCACCATATCAGTCCATTATATGGAGAAAAATGCTGAAATGTTTCCCTCAAAAAACATGATTTCTTCACGACTGAAGAAAGACAGACATGAACATCTTGGATGACAAGGGGGTGACTACATTATATGAAAATTGTTCTGGAAGTGGACTTCTCCTTTAAAGTCCCCTTGTAGTCAATTTTAATCCCTTAAAACTGATCTTTGATCATCAAAATGACATTTTAAATGTTTTTTCTTGTGAAAATAATTTTCTCATGCCTTAAAACAGCTTGAATGTAACTCTACCCCCCCCCTGCCTCATTTACTATACGGATCTTTGAATATGCAAATTAGCCCCGCCCCCACGCAGTCACACCAGCCGGAGCCGCTGATCCACTAACTGTAGTAAACGCGATATAATGGCAAAGCACTGATAATGACTGATAAAACTGTTTTTACTAGCAGACAACTATAGTAGATACTGTGTAATATTTGTTAGTTACTTGATGATGTTGTGCCCTCAAAATGCCTTGAGGGCTCGAATGCAGCCTAGTTGGTGATTGCAGTTCGGACCCACGAGCATATGAGTGTGAAGTGCAGACGGCAATGCGGGAGAGGCGCGTCTGACTCCGGGCTACTTTTGCACTGTTGCCGTGGGTTGTTTTTCAAGTTAGCAGTTAGTGCCTAGCGGTTGTGCTCTATTTAATAGGTTGTGCTCGGTTAATGCTCTATATGCTCTGTTAAATGCTCTATTTAATATTTGGTTTTGTGCTGATAGTCCTATTGGTATATTAAAGGAACACTCCACTTTTTTTAAAAAATAGGTTCATTTTCCAACTCCCCTACAGATGTTTTTACCATTTTTGAATCCGTTCAGCCGATCGCCGGATCTGGCGGTAGCACTTTTAGCTTAGCTTAGCATAAATCATTGAATCCGATTAGACCATTAGCATCTCACCATATCAATATCATTGCGCCTGCTGCACCCATGGTACGGCAGCAGAATTCCTCGATTATTACGCCGGAATGAGAGTATAGTTCCTAGCCATATCGGCCTATAAAGTCGCAACTTTTCATTTTCCGCCAGTCTTGGTACACGATGCAACTACAGAAGAGTCAAGTTTTAAATAGGAAAAAAACATCGAACCTCTTTAGTCATTTTATAGTGAGATGCTAATGGTCTAATCGGATTCAATGATTTATGCTAAGCTAAGCTAAAAGTGCTACCGCCAGATCCGGTGATCGGCTGAATGGATTCAAAAACGGTAAAACACATCTGTATAACTCTTGGGGAGTTGGAAAATGAGCCTATTTCAAAAAAAAGTGGAGTGTTCCTTTAATGGACTGGCACATGGTTTGTCTAAAAGCATATTAAAAATGCCACACAGACAAATAAACAATATAAAAATCTTGATTTTGAAAATTACCTGACTCTGAAAATTATAATGAAAGCATATTAAAATAAACAGTGTTGGGGAATATTACTTTTAAACGTAATGTGTTACAATATTGTGTTACTTCCTAAAAAGGTAACTAATTGCGTTACTTGGTAACATTACTTTTGTGTTTCTTTTAAAATCTGGGCAGGGCTTGCTTGTTTGTTTTTTAATATAAAAACTTTTATTTTTAGCAAATGTAAAAGCCATTTCACAACAAAGTGAAATGAATAGGCCTCAGGCTGAAGGAAAAGTAAATTCACATCTGTGCAGGAGATGAAAGTTCAACACTCTTCAGCAATAAAAAAACAAAACAAAAACAATGAAGCACAAATGTTAGTTTATCTAAAGTCATTTTTGCTTAGTATGGTAGAACTGGATCATCAAAGGTCAGTAGCAAAGACATTGGTTTATAAAATGGGTTTATATAAACACAAAGGATATTTGTGTTGTTTAACATTTAATTGCAGGTTTGCATCATATTCTGAGTTTTTCACTGTTTTGATTCATTTTGATAATTACTGAATCTGTTTTAATTGTGAGTGAGATTTAATGCATGTTCACATTTAGTCTAGAACTACAGTAACGTCATGTTCACCCAGCGCCTCTGTACTTCTGATTTATTTCGCATTAATTGTAATGTGTTACCCCCAACACTGGAAATAAATATAAAACCTAATTCCAAACATGAATAAAAACTGTAATAGTGTATCAGTTATGTTTTAATAGTTCCAGTCATGTTTTATTAATATTCATTAGTTGAAGAGTTAAAGCTGTCGCACACCTGACAAGCGCAGAGCCGCGCCACGTCTTTACATTGTTTTGAGTCATTGCTGGGCGCCGTGGACGTGTGCGACAGCCTTTAGAGAAACATGCACATCTAGTCTGGTTTTATTTTTGTAGTGCTTTCTGCAATACAGATTAATTCAAAGCAGCTCCACAGTAAAATGTGTTAGTGCCGCAAAATTCAATTATAAAACAAACTCGGTTTCAGCTGTAAGCAGCTCTACTGAAGACCGTAGCGCCTCTACATCAGAAGAGCATCTTACCAGAAACGCCGTCATGCTGAAGTTGTCTCTCTGTCTGTCTGTTAGCCGCGGGTAGAGGTCAAACAGGACAGTCAGTCATCGTTACCCAGAGATCAGCGACGCGAGAGACCAGGCTTCCCTCCACGAGGACCACGAGCAGGTGACGCTCACTCGCTCACAACAGGTTGATTGTGTGAATGGTTTCTTGTCATGTGATTGATTGATTGTTGTTGTTGTTGTTGTTGTTTGTCAGACGGTGGCGGATCAGAGGCTTCGGGTGGGAAACAGTACGTCAGTTTTAAGGGTGAGTTTCCTGTCACATGACTCAAAATCATAATTTATCCGATAACAAGAATAACTGGTTCGAAACAACTGGATTTCTCCTCGAATACACATGCAAAAACACTCTTGAATGTGAATCCCTGATAATGTGCTCAGTGACACTGAAGTGTGTGTGTGTGCCTGTTCAGGCCGCGGTGACTCTGATGGTGGTGATACGGAGGGCCGCCGCTCCGTCCGTTATCCAGACAGCCATCAGCTCTTTGTTGGAAATCTTCCTCACGACATTGACGAGGTGGAGCTGAAAGACTTCTTCATGAGTAAGACCTTTACCCTTTGACCTTTGACTCGCCGATGAGCATTTGCCTGTCGTTTCACGCCACTCCGTTTCCTTCAGCGTTCGGGAACGTGGTGGAGATGAGGATCAACACCAAAGGCGTCGGAGGGAAGCTGCCCAACTTCGGTTTTGTGGTGTTTGATGACTCTGAGCCGGTGCAGAGGATTCTGGGAGCCAAGGTTTGTGTGAGGAGGTCGTGTTTAGGGTCTGGGGCCAGTTGCATAAACTGACTCTGTGAAGACAGTGTCTTAAGAACTAGTTTGACCAAATAGCAGTTAAATAAGGGGTGGTCAGTCTTATATTTTGGATTCAACTTGGACTAATCCAAGTTTATATGTGACCAAATTTTTATTTCTTTTTTTTAAATTTTGTCCAGTCTTAAAAAAAAAATGAGATGGCTACCTCTTAAGACTAGTCTAAACCTTTTATGCGATGGGCCCCTAAATGTGGGTTTGCACTGTTACCAATATGACAGCCTGGAGATGTGAAGTCTCGTAGTGGTTTTGATGCATTTCTCGCTGTCAGATTTCCTAAAGAAATGGTTTATTACTCTTGTTTAACAATCTTTTCTTATCTTGTAAACAATATTCATATTTCTAGGGTTCTCAGGCAATGAAAATTTTAATACAGTTTATTACATGATGTGTTAATGAATTAATCTGATTAATTGCAAATTTATTGCACATCAGTTTTGCCTGAGAAATGACCTTTGTGTTGAGAAAAGCATTAACAGGGTGTACGCGGGTCTTTAAAGTCTTAATGTCTTAAATAACGTTTTCCTAACAAAAGGAAACAATTGTAATATTTTGACATGAAAAGTGATGCATACATTTAAAAAGTTTAAAAAATAGGCTTTATAATGGTAAATAAAAATATGCAAATTTAAGTATGTAAAAGCTGGTTGAACACTGATGAAAATATTGCTTCACCACCAAAAATCTATGGGTGATATAGTATATTGTAGTAATAAAAACCATTTATGACAGCAATTAATTCATTTATTTTTCTCTTTTTACATTAAACACATTAAATGTGTTTTTTTTATTTTTTTATTACAGGTTTAGCTCATATAAGGTGGTATTAAAAAGGTCTTAAAGTCTTAAATTTCACTTGTTCATATCTGTGGAAACCCTGAATAAATAGACACTACATAAAAATAGCTTTAGAAATATTTTGATTCAACATTGTATACATAAGAAGGTATTTAACTTTTTTTTTTTTTCTTTTTTTTTTTTTTAAATATCAAAATATTAAACGATTGTTAAAAATAAAATCATACTCTGAATATGAACCAGAAAAATGTCAGGTCACTGTCTTTAAGATAAGTGAGTCTGTTCAAGCAGCTGATTCATTCAGAAATGAAGCAAGTGACTCTTTATGCATGAGTCACTAAATCAAATATATAATTCATTATTTATTCCACTTATATCTAAAGGCATTCTAGAATCCATCACTCGGTCAGTCATCCAGCATCACATTCATTAGACTCTGCATTAGTGTTTTTTCCACAATGAATTTGTACCGAATTGAGTGAAACGAATCAACAGCCAGTTATTCAGGGTTGATTCAGCGCTTGTGGGTGTTTTATTGATTACGCATCATCTTTTGTTTATTTATTGAAGGAAACAAGAGAGCGTGATTGAGTTGCATTTGTTGTAGTAAATATTCTGAATCAGTGGTTTGTTTGGAAGATTGTGTTATTAACGGGTCTGAGAAAACAGGAAGTCAGCGTCTCCTCTTTCCTCTCTCCTGCAGCCCATCATGTTCCGCGGGGAAGTGCGGCTGAATGTGGAGGAGAAGAAAACCAGAGCGGCCCGCGAGAGGGAAACCAGAGGAGCGTCGGACAGCCGGCGCGGGCCCCGGGGCCCTCTGGGGAACGGGATGGGGCGTGAGCGAGACTCCCGCGGGCCGCCCTCCTCCAGGGGCGGGATGGGCGCGGGACGGGGCGGCGGCGCGGGCGGGGAGAGCCGCTTCACGGGCCCGCGCCGCTGAGGACGGACGTCCCGCCGACCGCAGATGAAATCATCCTCTATTCGTTTGATCATTTTCGTTTCTCTCGTGTCTCTCTCTGGCTTTCGGACCCCGACCGGCCGTCAAAGACTCTCAGAACTCACGCCGCGCAGATTTCATCCGCGCTTTCCTTTGTATTATTATTCTCGTCATGATTTCGCGATGAAGAACGGGACAGTGTGATCTTTTTTCCTGTAGAACAGAAGCTGAATGTCACGAAGGGTTTCCTCACGGAACTGATTTCTCACGTTTTATAACGGATGAACGTCAGCGCTTCATCAATCAGTGCTCAGTGTACACTTATTTATTTTCCTAGTAAATAAAACAGTGGTGGTGCCTTAACTCGATTCTCGCCCGTCTGTCTGTCTGTCTCTGTCTGTCTGCGTGTCTCTCGCGAGCGAGGAGCGGACGCGTGCCGGCGGAGCGGCGGTTTCGCGGGTACCGGTCCGGACGCACCAGGTGTGATCTGGTTTAATCTGCCTCGGTTCTGGTCTGGCGAGGCTGAAGCTGCTCTGAGTCGCTGTTTCTTTGCATGGCTGTTCTGGATCGTGCTGCTCTTTCCATTGATTTCTGGAGCGTTTCTCACCACACTGTGTCCACTGCGTTTGGTTCTGGGTTCAGACTGGACTTCAGTCGGATTCAGCAGGTTTTTGTTTGAATGTGTTTTCGACTTTCAATAAACTACTGAAATCTGCAACCTCACTCAATTCCCTTGTGTTTTTTTTTTTTTTTTTTTTTTTTTTTTTTTAAGTGTGTGTGCACTTTCACTGTTTGTTCAGATCATTTCATTGGTCATGATGCAGTTCTAACACTAGGTGCTGATATTTGCACGAACATGAGTTTGCTATGAGAACAGTTCAAGTTTCTGTCGTCAGCTGCTTAGACTAGTCTTACGAGTTGGTCATCTTATTTTGTTCTTCAACACTGGTTGTAACTTTAGTCAGTTACATAAGAAGGTTGATTGGTCTAATTTGAATCCGAAAGACAGTCTTGACTTGCTGCTAGTTAGTTAAACTGGTCCATGTGGCAGTGGCTGTTTAAGCAACTGGATCCTGGTTAATTCAATATATCATGGTCTTCCTGTAGAGATGTTAAAAAGGCAGCTACATATTTTCCAGTTTATGAAGCCATTTCAAATACTAAGAAATGCAATTTTCTTGAACCCATGTTGGAATTCCTTGAATGTTATCCTAACACAGTTCACAGTTCATAACTGTTCACTTAAATTCATATTGCTAAAATGTTAAGAGTTCTTCAGTTCCCAGCATGCATTGCACCATGAAATCATATATGGTTAAGGTGGCGTATGCTGACGTCATATAAAGTTATTTTCTTGTTTGTCATTATTGTTAGTTATGAGTTGCGTTGTAAAGAGCGCAAGCTCATCTTTGCAGATTTGTCAGCGTTTTTTTTTTTTTTTTTTTTTTTTGTCAAGCTCTGAGGCCTGCAGCATGGTTGCCAGGTTTTTACAACAAAATCCGCCTAATTGCCACTCAGGACTAGCCCAAAACTAGCCCGATCACGTTTCGAGGGGGGTCCCCGGTCAAAATCGCGTCCCCAGGCCCGTGGCCAGTTATGAGGTCACCAAGGTTCAGACCTCATTTGCGTTCAAATATAATTAGTTTTCTCAATTACTAATTTGCTGCTAAACTCCTCACATGGATGTGTGCATGACATGTATAATTCAGTTTAGACAGTTTGCAGGAATGTTTAGCATCCGTGGTATGCAAATGAGCCGGAGTCAACGAGGTTTGAGGGAGTTGTGAGTTGAGGGCGCGGTTGCGGCTGTTATAAGCGTTTTGGACTTGCCTTTTCCGCTTAATTTGTCACTCTAGAAAATTAATAAAGTAGGAAATTGCGGTTTAGGGTCAGCGATATCTTTCTTTGTAAAAGATTTGAAATAATTTTGTTTCATTTTATTTTTTTTATTTTTAGTTTGTTTTAATAGCAATATCTGGCAACACTGCATCGGCAACTTAAACTGACAGTGATCAAAAAAGCCCATGGACGGGTTATTGCGGACAGGATACCACATTCGGTAAGAGAGACGCAAAAATACCATGATGTTATCTGTCATAAACATTATCAAAGCTGTCACAAACAGTGCATGGATCTGTAGAACAAGTAAGTTACAGAATGAAATAAAATACGCAATAGTCGTTAAATATTCACAAATCATCATAAGAGCACTAGACAAATATAATCTGTATAGCAATAGTTATTAATAAAAACTATAATATGTATTGTTGTGTGAATAATAAACATCTGATAAAATGATCCACCCCTAACTACAGTGATGTATTAACAAATTTTGATGCAATAAATAATCATCCCTTCAAAACAGAGAAAACATCTTTGACAAGCATATACATGTCTGTCTCTTTCAGAGTGTTTATAGTGTATATAATGTATTTGTATTTGTAGGGGTTATTATTATAGCACAATTCTTAAACACCGCACCCCCACACATTTTTTGGCGAGATTCCCCTGGTAAAGTTAGCAATGCAGGGGATAAATAAGTTATTGGGGTCGCTTCAACCCCAATATAATATTTAGCCCCTGGAATGGTTTAGCTCCTGCGCACCTAACTAGTCTTCTACCACACTACAATCCATCACGCTCCCTACGGTCACAAAACTCTGGACTGTTGGTAGTTCCTAGGATAGCAAAGTCCACTAAAGGAGGTAGAGCTTTTTCACATTTGGCTCCCAAACTCTGGAACAGCCTTCCGGATAACGTTCGGGGTTCAGACACACTCTCTCTGTTTAAATCTAGATTAAAGACACGTCTTTTTAGCCAAGCATTCAAATAATGCATCTCATAAACTTTTCCTGCAGTTATATCCGATCAAATGTTCATTATTAATCTTTTAGCTCTGGTTGAACAAATCTTTCTTTTCTTAGTTTGAACAGCAGCTACGCTAATTATGTTCCTATTTGTTCTGTGTTTCTGCCATGGGATTGACATCCCGTGGTAACTAGGAATTAACAAGCTTCAGTCTGGATCCAGAACACTTAAGAAGAGATGATGCCAACCCCTCAGAGGACTTCAGATGATGCCAACCCTGAAACAACATACAGCACTACCGAATTCTGCTACTAATTTATAGTGTTCTTTGTCTGTTTGATTACGTCATTAATTGATCTTTACCACACATCTCTGCCATATGTACATCAAGCTACTACTACATATATTGTAAAAATGTCAATTTGGTGTAAAGTTGCTTTGCAACGATATTTATCGTGAAAAGCGCTATACAAATAAATTTGAATTGAAATTGAATTGAATGCAGCAGTGTTAGAGCAGCCCAATTCCGCTGGAAAACCGCGGACTTGGCAACACTGGCCTAGGTTTCAGTACTACCATTTAAAACTGCATTCTAGACAGTGTTGCCAAGTCCGCTGGAATTGGGCTACTTTAACACTGTTGCCGCGGGTTGTTTTTCACGTCAGCGTGTTGAAGCGAACCCAATAACGTCATATTTAGCCGCTGAAATTCGAGTTTACCGGGGGAACAAAAAAAAAGTGTATCTTATCCCCGGAACCCGATTTTGTTGTGAAAACCTGGCAACCCCGATTCTAGATAGCTTTGTAAAAGGATTCAATAATGACTATAATGTCAGTATGGTAAAGAGTTTTCTACCTAGAAGACTGTATGTCCATCAAAACGATTAATTTGTGTTAAATGAAAATTTGCTGAACAAGAGATGTGTCTTGATCAATTTTGGTCTGTATGCTGTGAGATCTTGCATGCAGTAGTTCAGTGTTCTCAAAATATGGACGCTACAAGACAAGGTGAAGATGCCTGTTAATCAATTAATTACACCATAATCAGTGCTGCTCTTTGAAATAAATCCGTATGGGATCAAAGGAGAAATTTGCCGTTTTTCACTATAGTTTGTTTCGATCATGAAATATTCATTTACAAATGGAAATTCTGCCTTGTGTTCGTCGTCCACATAAACGGATCTTTTATTTACGGGTGTTTGTTTGACGCGACTCAGGCGCGTGATTGACAGCTCTCTCTCTGCGCGCGCACGCTGGTCTCCATAGAGACGACGTTATTTACGCGCTGCGCAGGCAGTCAGTCATCAATATGCCGCTCTTTCTTCATTTCATAATCACGTTAAACCGTCTTTAATAACCACTTCAGGTCATATTTCGTCTGTGTTAGTCGAGCACAGCTGCTGTGAATGAAGAACTGAAGCTGCGGTGAGTTTGTTGAGCGATTCTTCCGTCATATCGTGTTTCTTGATGTGTTTTGCTGATCAGTTCGTGTTTATTGATGTTTTTGTTGTTTAAGTGTGACCCTGGAGCACAAAACCAGTCGTAAGTATCACCGGTATATTTGTAGCAATAGCCAACAATACATCCCAGCAAGCAATTTTTGGTCTAAAAAACGTATATTAGCCGTTGAAACACAGCCCAGACGTCTAAGCTAAAATAAGGTTGTCATTGGGCTGTCAGTGAAAATTTAATAGACGTCTAAACATAGCCCTAGAACAGACTATATATATATATATATATATATATATATATATATAGAAATAAAACCAAACACCTTGTAAACGCTGTTGACTTTGCTTACATGATGAAATATCATACATCTCACAAGTATTTTGCCAAAAAATGACGTAACTAAATTCAAGATTATTTGGTCTAGAAGTGGGTTACAAATAGCCGGACTATATCGGGTCTATAGTTAAACTAGACGTTGAAATCACGACTATTGCTTGCTGGGATCGTATGGGACAAAACTTTTGATTTTTCTTTTATGCCAAAATCATTAGGATATTAAGTAAAGATCATGTTTTATGAAGATATTTTGTAAATTTCCTAGCGTAAATATATCAAAACTTAATTTATGATTAGTAATATACATTGCTAAGAACTTCATCTGAACAACTTTAAAGGTGATTTTTTTTCAATATTTAGATTACTTTTATTTTATTTTTTATTTTTTTGCACCCTCAGATTCCAGATTTTCAAACATTTCAAACCTTGTCTATCATAACAAAGCTTATTTATTCAGCTTTCAGATAGATATAGATCTCAATTTGAAAAAAATTGACCCTTATGACTGCTTGTGTGGTCAGGTGTCACATATGTTGTTTTATTATTGATATGTTATTGAAGTGTTTTCCTCATCAGGTCGTGTTTGTGGTTCAGGCTGATGTATAAATACGAGACTCTGGGCTGTCTGGGCTCCGGCAGTTACGGGACGGTGCTAAAGTGTCGACACCGGGACACCGGCAGAACCGTCGCCGTGAAGAAGCTCGTGGAGGAAGATGAGACTGTGAGGAAGATCGTTCAGAGAGAAATCAGACTGCTGAAAGTCAGTCCCGTCTGCTCATTCACTCATGTGTGACCCTAGACCGCAAAACCAGTCATAAGGGTCAATTTTGTTGAAATTGAGATTTACACAATCTAAAAGATGAATAAATAATCTTGTCATCATTGCTGTATGGTTTGTTAGGAGAGGACAATATTTGGCTGAGATACAACTATTTCAATATCTGGAATCTGAGGGTGCAAAAAAATCTAAATATTGAGAAAATCACCTTTAAAGTTGTCCAAATGAAGTTCTTAGCAATGCATATTACTAATCAAAAATTAAGTTTGGATATATTTACAGTAAGAAATTTACAAAGTATCTTCATGGAACATGATCTTTACTTAATATCCTAATGATTTTTGACATAAAAGAAAAATCAATAATTTTGACCCATACAATGTATTGTTGGCTATTGCTACAAATATACCCGTGATACTCAACACTGGTTTTGTGCTGCAGGGTCACTTAACGTCATCTGTATGTGCTTTTTTCAATACTTTACATGTTGTTGTTGTTATTATCAGGGTTCCCACGGGTCCTTGAAAGTTTGTGAATCTGAAAAAAAAATTTCAAGGCCCTAGAAAGTTTTTGAAAATAAACATACATAGATTCAGGTCCTTGAAAGTGCTTGAATTTATTTTGTGCAAGACGTTTACTGGAAAAAATTCCACATTATTCTCTCCGATCCGCTAATGTGTTATTTTGTGAACACTTCATGGCCTGTGCATACTAGCTTGCTTGATTTATGTTAGTTACACACATTTTTGCGTTATGTTACATGAGCCTAAGGTCTTTATAAATAAAATCCATGCAAAAGTTAATATCAGATGATTTTAGAATACGGTATAGGATGTACCAAATATTCTTCAGTTTTATGCAAAACAGAAATACAAGAAGTAGAATATCAAAAGCTTTTTTGCATAGTTGCGTTTGACACATGAAAACTGTAACAAAGTATCTTACAAGGTAACACAATGTAACTTTGCTCTCACTTGAAATGTGTCCCCACATTGAGTCTTTGAATTTGAGGGTACTGGACCTGGAAAGTCCTTAAAAGGTCCTTGAATTTGAAGTTAACCAAGGTGTGGGAACCCTGATGTTATTAGGTGATGTCAAGAGAGACAATATGTCACGCTTACTACACACTAGATACATGCAGATGGTTCAGATAAAATACAGTGCAACAGTATTAACTGAAGCTGTGATTAAAATTCATACATAATATGAAATATGATAAGATGCAAAAAATGCAGATCATTCTTTTACATCCCATGAACTTTGCTCTTTAGATGTGGGACATGCAGGGCCGTAGCTGGAGTTTGCGGGGCAGGTTGTACCCGCGGGCCCTGTTTGAAATTGTGTAAATAGCACAAAGAAAGAAATAGAACAAAAATTACAAAGTTTGTAGGTGTTCAGGTACAGAAACCAAATATACAATAGCATAGCAACATTGCATAGTCTTCATTGTATAAATGAAATATAGATTAATTCTTGTTACAACTACAAAGTAGTTCTGTCAAGAGCTAGTAAACTAAGGTGTGGTCGCTTCAAGAGACAATGCATCCGAAATATTGATGCACATCCGATTTCTTTCTCAACTGTTTACGTTCGCTTAAGACATAAACAACAGTTTGTTCGAGGGTACTCGCCAAGAGTTACTGTCAACTGACCGCTAACAGTTTTATGTGAACTCTCATCAGGTGCTTGACAAGTAAGTGTTCATTTTGTTCATTGTGTGTGTGTGTGTGTGTGTGTGTGTTTCGGCAGCAACTGCGGCATGAGAATCTGGTGAATCTGCTGGAGGTGTGGAAGCGCAAACGTCGCTGGTATTTGGTGTTCGAGTGTGTGGATCGGACGGTTCTGGACGAGCTCGAGCAGTTCCCATCCGGACTGGATCCACACAGAGTCCGGAAATATCTCTACCAGATCCTGAGGGCCGTTTCCTTCTGTCACCAGCACAATGTGAGCCGCCCGTCCGTCCATCTGTTTGTCTGTCTTCTGCTGTGCGTCTGTCCTTCCTGTCCGGTCACGAGTGTGTGTCTGTCAGATCATTCACAGAGATGTGAAACCCGAGAACGTTCTGGTCTCTCAGCTCGGCGTGGTCAAACTCTGCGACTTCGGTTTCGCTCGGACGATGGCGGCCGCTCCTGGCGAGGTTTACACCGACTACGTGGCGACGCGCTGGTATCGAGCGCCGGAACTGCTGGTGGGAGACACCAGATACGGGAAGTTAGTGTCCAACAGTGGAGGATATATTAGCACAGAAGTCCAGCTTAAGATTAAAATGAGTTTGTTTGTTCATCAGATTTCATCACTGTCTTTCCAATGGATGTGAATGGGTGCCGTCAGAATGAAGAGTCCAAACAGCTAATAAAAACATCACAATAATCCACAAGTGATCCACACCACTCCAGTCCATCAGTTCACATCTTGAGAAGACAAAAGCTGAAACAAATCCACCATTAAGACATTTTTAACTCAAATACATTGAGTCCATAATCCATAAAAACGCTTCCTCCAGTGAAATAGTGGTCTGGTCTGAATCAGGAGAGAAATCTGCACCAATCAAGCACTGTTTAAAAGCAAAAAAAAAAACAGCTCTAAACAAACATGTGGCTGGATTTTGATGTGAGAAACAAAAGGAGGTTTTTACTGGAGGAAGTGTTAATAAACAATGGATTTGTTTCAGCTTTTGTCTTGTCAAGATGTGAACTGATGGACTGGAGTGGTGTGGATTACTTGTGGCTTATTGTGATGTTTTTAACAGCTGTTTGGACTCTCATTCTGACGGCACCCATTCACTGCAGAGGATCCATTGGTGAGACAGTGATGGAATGACACATTTCTACAAATCTGATGAACAAACAAACACAGAATGTGTGTGCGTGTTTCAGGGCGGTGGACGTGTGGGCTGTCGGGTGTCTGTTCTTCGAGATGTTAACGGGAGATCCTCTGTTTCCGGGCGACTCTGATATTGACCAGCTGCATCTCGTCATCAGTTGTTTCGGTGAGTTCTGCTTTGTGTTTGTTTCTCTGGACTCCACGTGTGTCAGATCCTCATCTTCAACACTCCACCGCTGTAGGTGTTTCAGATTCAGTCTGTAAGTCAGATAAAGCTTGGATGGTCTCTTGTTGACTTAGTGTCCAGAAACAACAGAACTGCGATATTTCTGTCTAGAGCTAAAGCTGTTCTCGCCGGTCTTACTCCAGGTCATCTGACCCCTCGTCACCGCGAGGTCTTCTACAGGAACCCGGTTTTCATGGGAGTTTCTCTTCCGGAGCCGGCGGAGAGAAACCCGCTGGAGAGCCGCTCGCTCAAACTGTCTGGATTGGCTCTGGATCTCGCTCAGGTGAGCGCCGTGTTCAACACGAGCGAGTGTGAGTCTGTGTTTCATGTACAGCTAGCAACGTGTTCGTCCTGTCTGCAGAGATGTTTGCAGATGGATCCAGATAAACGCTCGCAGTGTGCAGATCTGCCGCTGCATCCGTACTTCACCAGAGACCGCTTCCACGTGCGGTGAGTTCACGTGTTTGATTCAGATCTGATTTACTTATTCTGATTTATGATGATTATTCCAACTGGCTCAGTCCAGGTGATCTCAGGTTCTACTATCCTTGTGTTCTAAACTGTAATAAGAATGTAACGATATTATCAAAATCGTAGCAAAACTGTGTCGATATTATCGTGGTCAGATGACGATATAAGACGATATAGGTCTTCCAGGTAAAAAGTGTCAATTTTTGAAGTTGTGTTTTGGGCCATTATGCTATCTGTCAAACGAGCTAAAACCGAAAGCAAAATATGGCTCAATGCCTTCATCAAGTCTGTTTTCACTGTGCGTTTCAAACTGAACCATGAACTTCATTCAGGCGATCAGCTCACGATCCGGTGTTTTCCGCGCTTTAATATGGCTTTAATAATGCAGTGAATCGTTAATTGCATGTGCTGTGAGTTTAGCGCACGTCTGGGAACACGACGGTCACTAGTTATGCTTTATTTTCACAGCAGATGATTACAGCATTTCACTGCATTTGTAGTGAGACGTGTTTTGTAAGACTGTTTTTACTGAAGCTGGAGTTTTGTCAGAATAAAAGCTCTACTGTGGTTTCCTTTAAAATAAAAGCTTAAGGAACATGGCATGGAGCTCTTCATTTTGAACTCTCAAAGTGCATAAGATAGAAGAGTTTAACTTTAACATGTACAAATTTTTCATTTTTTCCCCCCAAGTTTTCATTTGTCTTTTCTTTTCAAAATATTGCAATAAATATCATATTGATATCATTACATCCCTAGTAACCATTTTAACATTGGGTGACCAAAAAATTTTTGTTCCTACTTATAAAAAAAAAACATCTGTCATTAGGCACCTCGTATTCATATTTGTGTACATATACATTTTTTCTTCTCTCTTATTATTTTATGATATTGTCAATTCTTCAGATTTCTAT
The DNA here is from genome assembly GCA_036247105.1 of Cirrhinus mrigala. Lineage (NCBI taxonomy): Eukaryota > Metazoa > Chordata > Actinopteri > Cypriniformes > Cyprinidae > Cirrhinus > Cirrhinus mrigala. Next base: position 1,177,820 of record JAMKFB010000308.1, read on the forward strand.
ACATTTCTTTATATAAATTCCTGTTCTCTGATTATCAGATTATGCAAACATATTTTTATTTTTATTTTACTTTTATGTTTTTTAAAATATATAAATATATAATTTTATTGTATTCTGTGCGGTGAGTCGTATCAAACATTTCACTACATGTTGTAGTGTGTATGTATATGACCAATAAAATGTGAAACTTGAATATGCACACATTCACTCTTAAACATAAACCTAATATGCTAAAAATGAGCTCTGTTACTGTTTCTAGTCTGTTTTGTTCTGGACACACGCAGCACATGTAGTGACCATCAACTGTTTTATGATCAGCTTTCAGCAAGAACTGGCCAGTAAGACACACAAGGACCTGAAGGAAAACAGCAGAGGCACTAAAAGCTCCAGGAGAGAGAGGGAGAAGCAGGACATCCTGAGATGGGCTACTAACGACTCCGTACGGGTGAGGAACATCCACCTGTCAATCAAAATCCACAGCAGCTCCGTGTTTGAATCTTATTGGTCAGTGATTCATTTTCAACAAAACAAGCAAATCAGCATTGAGCTGCTGGATGAATTTGGTCTGTGGTGTGAAGAGATTCATGAACATTTCACCGTTTGATCTCCATGTGATGATCATTCAGTTTGAGTGTGTGTGTGAGAGAGTGTGTGTGTGTGTATGTGTGTACCTGGTATTTATCACATTATGGGGAACAAATGTCTCCACAAGGATAGTAATACCAGTAAATTTTGATCTTGTGGGGACATTTGTGAGGTCCCCATGAGGAAACAGGCTTATAAATCATCCAGAACGAGTTTTTTTGAGAAAGTCAAAGTGTGCACAGTCTCCTGTGAGGGCTAGGTTTAGGTGTAGGGCGATAGAAAATACAGTTTGTACAGTATAAAAACCATTACGCCTATGGAATGAACCCATAAAACATGGAAACACAACGTGTGTGTGTGTGTGTTTGTGTGTGTCAGGACTCAGAGCTGCGGCTCAGTGAGTTCAGGCCGTCTGACGGTGAGGACAGTGACATCACAGCCAAGCTCCGCCCAGATGACACGGAGCCAATCGGTGAGCCCGCGTGTCCGGCGGGAATCCCGCCCATCTCCACCGACTCTCAGTCCGTCATCAGCTCACCGGCCACACACAGCCTCAGGTGACGCTCCCATCATGCACTGCTGCCACACCACATCCTCTAATGCTGCAGTCACATGACTCTCGAATCAGTGGCGCCTCCTGCAAGACGCACTTAAGAACATGTCAGATGTCACGTTTAATGCTTCATACAGCACTGCACGTTTGTGATCTGTGAATGTCTTCTGGTCGCATGATGAATTCAGAGCTGCTGATTGGATCGTTCACTGAAGTTTGTGGTCATACTGACGACCTGTGAAACTTTTACTATTAGCTGATGTGTGTCACATGATTAAAATGGCACATCATTTGTTCATGTGTTTGTGTTTGTTAAAGGTCGTTTGATAAGATGAAGAAGCAAATGAACGTGTTTCCACGGCCGTCGCAGCAGAACCTCTCCATTCAGCTCAATGCGCAGGTGTGTGTACTGTCGTTAACCATATTTTGGGGACAAATTTGTACCCAAAAGTGACCAAAATCTAAAAAACCTCCCTTTGGGTATGTTCTTATTTGTAAAACTGATATATAATTAGGTGAACTTTTTTCACCTAATGCAGACTATTTTCTGTGAGGGTTAGAGTTTGGGGTTGGTTTAGGTTGGAAAATGTATAAATATCTGTATATAAAAACAATAGAAGTTTATGTATGTAACGTCCCCATTTACATGTGTGTGTCTGTAGGTGTCATCAGAGCGCAGCAGGAGTCAATATGCTGCAGGGCCTGTTGGGAAAAAGATGGCGGAGCTGCGTTTCCCTGAGCTCAGAAACACACTGCTGCCGGAGCTGAGAGCGGAAGGTGTGTGTGTGTGTGTGTGTGTGTGTGTGTGTTAGTTAGGGCTGTCAAAATGGCTGAAAAACTAAATTTGAATTTTGTACTTAAATATTATCAAAATTCAAATTATATTCAAATTTAAAAGGCATAATTTCAGTTAGGGTAAAAAAGCTTTTGGCTTCTTTCCTGAGGACACAAGAGGAAGCATCGGGCAAAATATTACTAATCCACGGTTCTTCAAAGCCATGAAATAACATGACTATTGTTGGTGGACCTGAACATGAACTTTCTGTGGTTAAAACAAGATGTTCATTCATGTTTATTTTGTGCTGTAACTAGTAAACAGGAAGAGGTGATGGGTTCACGTGCTGCTTGAACTGAGGCGCTCCAGTGATCCATCACCACACATTAAAGAGACACAAATGTTACTTATTGGTTAAATTTAGGGCGGGTCTGTGTGAAAAGTCAGTTCTTAAAAAATAAGCAAAAAGAAGAGAATTGCAAAACTTGTTTTAGAATTGCGAGATAAAAAGTCACAATTACATTTTTTGCATTGTATTCAGTGGCGGAAACAGGCTACCGTGTGACTGTCTCATCTTAAATAGATCCTTCCTGAGCACAAGATTTATTTTCTCTATTTTGGCACCAGGTACCAATTTCAGGCCATAAATACATCACATTAACCTAATACAGAACAAAGCCCTCACTAATATAGTGTGTGTGTGTGTGTGTGTGTGTGTGTGAATAATTTTGTTCACAGTCTGTTTGTTTTCTCACAGGAAGACAAAGAGGAAACAGAGAGCAGAAAAACAACAGAATCCCATCCATCACAGCACCTGACCTGCAGTCTGACACCAGCACATAAAACACACTAATGTATCTGTGTGTGTGTGTGTGTGTGTGTATGAACACATGAAAAGTGTTGAACAGTGTGAATATGCTCTTGATCCGTTTTAGTAAATAGTCTTCAGACACTGCATTGATTTGATCTCGCAGTGATCAGAGTTTCTGTTTGCTCTTGTTCTTATTTTGTTCTGCTGGTTTTATTTTGGACTCGTTCTGCAGTCTCAGACCTGAAGATCCTCAGTCAACCTTCAGAAATCTGGAGAATTTTGACTTTAATAAACTTTCAGCCGATCCAAACTCTTTATCTGCTGCTCGTCATCGAGTTCATTCAGTCGAACTGTTTCTCATCAAAGCAGCTGATGTGTGTTTGTGTGTGTTGGTGCTGATGTCAAGTCACTTTTTGTTTTAGGCAGTTCTCAAAAATATGAATGAAAAGTGAATATGAACAGGTGCCATAGGGCTGATACATCTAAGGTTTAACATTTGTCACTGGTCACAGATAAGAGAATTTTAATCAGCAGTCATTTCATTTCTTTTCATTTCACTGAATAACATCTCAGTATCCACCTTCTCCTGAGTCACCGACGAGTGCCGTCATGACACCGTCCATTGGTCTCTATAGAAATCCATGTTAAAATGGTGTAAAAAGATTAACTGAATTACACTGATATTTAAAAAAATATATATACATATAACTACATATAAAACTGTGCACAGAGATAAGCTGTGCATTAAATTGATTAGAAACACCAGAGACTGGATACGTATGCGAGGCGGACAAACTTCACATTCAGCAAAAAGGTGGCTAGAGACGAGACAAGTTCCAGACAGAATTACCACGTGTCTGTTCTTCCTGCAGTTAAAATGACTCACGTCATGGTTGATCACATCAGCAGGAGCTGCTAGAAACTCATGATTCATGAAAACACAGTGATGCAGGACTCCAGTGTGTTATTAAATCATGAGATCTTAATGACTATACTCCTGTTTTCATATTTTACTGATCGACGGATTGTGTTCTTGATCAACAGTTTTAAAAAACTCAAAACACACAGAGACAGAGAAAGTGTTTTATTGCACAGAATGTCGCTGTCACAGACAGGCAGAACAGTATTAACGAAGCTCAAGATTTAGTGTGAACGAAACAGACTTTTGGAAGCGTGATGAGATTCAGAGTTTGGATTCTAGACCGTCGACACGACCGCTCTCACGCTCACCGTCATCTACAAACAGACAACCGACAAGTCAGGATCATTACTGTCATCATCCATAAACAGAGTCTGATAAAACATCCAAATGTTGTGTAGTTTTTACTAATCTTTTTTTATAGACCCTTGAACTTGAAATATTTGACAAAACACAGATGATTATTGCACCACCAGCCCAATTCACTCTCAATTTCTCTGAACTTTTTCGACAGCGTGTTAAAACGGATATAAGTGTGTCATACTAGAGCTACTGCGCTAACAGAATTTCAATTTTGGGCTGTTTTTACTTTACTATTCTTATTTTCCGCCCCCTTAAACTTATTTGTCAATACACAGTTGTATATTGCACCATCAACCATCTCTTTTCTCTGGACTTCTTCATTATGTATTAAAGCGAGCATAAGGGCTTCAAACTAAGGCTACTGTTCTAACATAATCCACATTTTGAGTAGCTTTTACATTACCAGTTTTCTGCCAAGTTTAAGGGTCCATAAAATATTTCACGAAACATAAGGTGTTTACTGCACCGTCGGCCCATTTTACAGCAAATTTTCTCCAACTACTTCAAGGGTGCATTAAATTGTACATACTATGGGTTTCATACTATGGCTACTTGTTCTTTCAATCCTAAATTCCAAAAACATATTTGACAATACATGAGCAATTACTGCACCATCATCCCAATTCGTCTTTCATGATGTATTAAATTTGACATAATGGTTTCATTCTAGGGCTGCTGTTCAAACAGAATCCAAATTTTGGGCAGTTTTTAATATTGCACCATCAGTCCAATCTTATTTTATGGACCCCTGAATTTAACATTTGACAATACACCGCAAATAGGGCTAATGGTGCAATAATCGCCAATTACTTTTTTTGGACCTGTTTGATTAAATTATATTAAATCGGTTATATTAAAGAGAACATAAGAACTTCATATTAGGACTACTTATCTAGTAGAATTAAAATTTTGTACAGTTTTTAAAGTACCTATCTTATTTTATGGACCCTTGAACCCGGCATATTTGTCAGTAGACAGGCAATTATTGCACCATCAGGCCAATTTGCTTTCACTTTTTTCAGAAATGTTTGACGCTGTATTAAAGCAAACATAAAAGCTTCATATTAGGGCTACTGCTCTAAAAAAATCCATATTTTGGGCAGTTTTCACTTTACCAGTTTTATTTTAAGGACCCTTAAACTTGGCATATTTGACGATTCATAGGCAATATTGCATCATCAAGCCTTTCAGTTTTCTCAGAACTGTCTGACGTTGTATTAAAGCAAATATAAGGGTTTCATATTAGGACTACTGATCTAACAAAATCCACATTTTCAGTAGTTTTTAAATTACCAATCTTACTTTATGGACTTTTGAACTTAGTATATGTCAATACACTGGCGATTATTGCACCATAATGCCAATTTGCTCTCAATTTTCTCAGAACTGTTTGATGATGTATTAAAGGAAACATAACGGCTTCACTACTGCTCTAACAAACTCCATATTACTTTACCAATCTTATTTTATGATCCTTTAAACTTGGTCTGTTTGACAATTCACCGGCAATTATTGCACCATCTGGCCAAATTGCTTCCATTTTTCTCAGAACTGTTTGATGTTGTATAAAAGCAAACATAAGAGTTTCATATTAGAGCTGCTGATCTAATAATATGCTAATTTTGCACAGTTTTTAAATTACTAATCTTATTTTATGAACCCTTGATTTAGCATACTTGGCGATACACAGGCGATTATTGCGCCACAATGCCAATTTGCTTTTACTTTTCGCAGAAATGTTTGATGTTGTATTAAAGCAAACATAAAAGCTTCATATTAGAGCTACTGCTCTAAAAAAAAAAATCCATATTTTGGGCAGTTTTTACTTTACCAATTTTATTTTATGGACCCTTAATCTTGGCATATTTGACAATTCATAGGCAATTATTGCATCATCAGGCCAATTTGCTTTCAGTTTTCTCAGAACTGTTTGATGTTGTGTTAAAGCAAATATAAGGGTTTCATAATAGAACTACTGATCTAATAAAAATCCAAATTTTGAGTAGTTTTTAAATGACCAATCTTATTTTATGGACCGTTGAATTTAGCATATTCGTCAATACACAGCCAATTATTGCACCATCGGGCCAATTTGCTTTCAACTTTTTAGAACTGTTTGATACTGTATTACAGCAAACATGAGGGTTTCATATTAGGGCTACACCATCAGCCCAACTGCTCACCCAGCGTGTGTGTTTCCTGCTGCAGTAGTTTGGGTCCGGAGAGGCCGATGGCAAGTGCTCCGATCGGTGCTGTGATGAGAATCGCAAGAACTGCCACAGTCAGAACATCCATCCCATAATTCTGCAGCTGCTCATCACCAACGCTGCGGGCCATGTCCAACGCTGTGGAGCCGATAGCCGCCTAAACACGCACATGTAGGATAACATAACAGTGATGTCATTTCCTGCTAAACTGAGGCATTTCAACAAAGTTTTCATCTAGACTCACTTGTACTGTAGCTTTGGGCATCCAAGCCAGAGATATAAAGATCTTCTCCTTCATATTAAAACCAGCAAACAGAACCACACAGAACGTCACCAGAACACGGACCAGCAAACCCACACACAGAGTGGAGACGCCCAAACCTACGCACACACAAAACAAGTCCGTCTGCCTGTAATCTAGGGCTTTTCCAAGTCAAAAGAGATACTTGAATCTTTAGACACAGACAAAAAGTCTTGACAGGCACACTGACTAATGCTCGAGTTACAGTGTAAAAACAGAAGGGTTTCTGTGAGATTCTGCGACTGACCGACAGTGTAAGCGCTAAGAGATGAGATGTTGATTTCTGCTCCAATCAGACCAAACAAGAGCGGCTGAAAGACGTCCCAGAACCTGCCCACCACCGCCGCCACTGGAGCCTGAACACGCACAAACACAGAAGCATAATGTGCCCTCCAGGTGAAGTCAAAGAAATAGTTTTTAGGAGTTCTGACTGCAGGAATGAGCGAGTGAAGTCAAATTCTGTTGGCTACGTGAGTATCTGAATACTCCTAATGAAGTGACAGTGAGCGTCGTGGAGATTCTCTTTCACCTTTTGTTCTTTCCAGCTGAGTCCAGCGATGAAGGCCAAGACGAGCGTGCAGAGACCACCGGCACCGCCCAGACCCGCGGCACGACTGCCGAACACGCTGAACACGGACAGACCCAGGAGCAGACAGCAGCGCCGCAACACCACATCTGACTGCACACACACACACACATACATACATACGTCCAAAAGAAAAGTTTGTTAAGAACCAAAATCTAGAAGGACACTGAGATATCTTTAATACTTGTTGAGTTTCAGCCGTGCAAACTTGGGGAAAACAAGAAAAAAAAAAAAACATTTTGAGCCGTAACCTAGGGGTGTGCGATATATATCATCTGTGATAATATCGTAAATGTCGTTGTAATGATGTTCAGTTTGACATTATCGAGTATTTTGATTCATTCAAAACACCTACAGATTGCAGCGCACACATTACATGAAGTCTGGACTACTGTGTGTACGCATTAACAGCGCGTTCTTTCGCTGCATGATTCGGTCTATTAAAATACATTTATAACTTAATCCACTTCATATAGTTAATCAATATCACACAAAGAGTGCCGTTTTCTTCTCCAAAAATGACCATGATTACAAATGTGACATTGAACAATTCAATAGACAAGAATTAAGAGACTTACGTTTTAGACACCATATGTTTTTGCTCTATTTTGCAACAAAAATCATTCCAAACACAGCAACAGCACTGTTGTTACGGACACAGACGAGCAAGACAGGGATATCAACAAAGTTGAGTTTATTGAATCACAGCAGAGTAAATGTTCAACAGAGGAGAGTCCGGTTGAGGTAAGTGGATCGGGTGAGACTTGACTTTGAGTATGAAGATGAACAGATAACGATACTTGATTTCTTGTTGCAGGTTTCCGGGACTGGATCGGATGATTTCCGCACACACACACTGATGACTTGGCTAGAGAGACAAGGACGACAGGACTGGAACATAAGAGAGTACAGGTAAGTATTTCACAGGTAAGTAAAATTTGTGACTTCTTGGCGATAGGCACAATATGTCCGCTTCGTACAAACGAGCCCGGACAAAGACTGCAGTGTGATGTGTGCTTAAGTAGGTGACTGGTGATTAGGTGCAGGTGTTTAGAATTCCGGTGATTGAGAACGTTGGATGTGAGTGGTGGAAGAGCCTGGCCAATCCGTGACATTACCCCCCTCCCCACGGCCCGCTCCTGAGGGCCGACCTCTCCGGCGTCGAGGTGGTCTACCTCTTCCTCGCGGTGCCGGATATTCTGGGTGAGCGGCATGGAATTCGTCAGTGAGCGTGGGGTCCAGGATGTCATCAAGAGGGACCCATGATCTCTCCTCAGGACCAAAACCCTCCCAATCCACTAGATATTCGAGGCGACCACCACGACGCCGGGATCTCAGAATCTCCTTGACTGAGTAGATGGATCCTTCCTCTAGTACCATTGGAGGAGGGGGTTCCTCTTCGTGGCCAGGCTCTGTGGAGGGAAGCAGAGGGTCATAACAGGGTTTGAGGAGTGAAACATGAAATGTAGGGTGAATCTTGTAGTGAGGTGGAAGTTGTAGCTTGAATGTGACGGGGTTGACCTGTTCCAGGATGGTGAAGGGACCAACAAATCTGGGACTAAGCTTCTTGGAGGGCAGCCGCAGGCGGATGTCCCAGGTCGAGAGCCAGACCTTCTGTCCCGGAGTAAAGGTGGGACCAGTGATCCTTCTTTGGTCGGCCACCGCCTTGGTCCTGCGCACTGCCCTCTGGAGGTGATGGTGAGCGTTGTCCCAGACTCTCTCGCTCTCCCGGAACCAGCGGGGGTTGAAATCCTAGGACACATTGAAATGGAGTTAGTCCCGTGGAAGGCTGCCGCAGTGAATTCTGGGCGTACTCAGCCCAGCCCAGAAACTGGTTCCAGGAGTTCTGGTGGCCATGACAGAAAGTCCGAAGGAACCGCCCCACCTCCTGTATTTTCCTCTCGGTTTGTCCGTTGGTTTGTGGGTGGTACCCAGATGAGAGGCTGACGGTCACACCTAGGAGCTTGAAGAACGACTTCCACACCCGAGAGATGAACTGAGGACCTCTATCTGATACAATATCCTCAGGAATTCCATAGTATCGGAAGACATGATTGAAGAGACTTTCAGCGGTTTCCATAGCTGTGGGCAATCCTTTCAAAGGCAGTAGACTACAGAACTTGGAAAACCGATCGACAATGACCAGGATGCAGGTGTTTCCATCCGACAATGGGAGATCCGTCATAAAGTCAACTCCTAGGTGTGACCAGGGGCGGTTCGGGATTGGCAAGGGATGGAGTTTGCCTGCGGGGAGATGACGTGGACTCTTGGACATGGCGCATTCCTTACAGCCCCACACATACCTTCTAACATCCCTTGCCATATCCGGCCACCAGAAGCGTTCGTATAACAGCGAGAGAGTGCTGTTGGCCCCAGGATGACCGGTACCCAGAGAAACGTGAGTAGAATGGATGAGATCTACCCGTTGTGTCTGAGGAATGAACTGACATCCTGGAGGGCAGCCCGGCAGAGTCCTGGGTTCAGGAGTGGCGACGGCTGGAGGAGAGGTCCATTCTATAGGACTGACGATGAGGTGAGTAGGTATGATGTTTGACGGAGTTTCAGACATGTCTTCGGGCTCTGATGGACGAGAAAGGGCGTCTGCACGGACGTTTCTTGACCCTGGTCGATATGAAATGGTGAAATTAAACCTGGTGAAGAAGAGAGCCCATCTTGCCTGACGTGGACAGAGCCGCTTGGCATCGCGGAGGTATTGTAAGTTTTTGTGATCTGTGAACACCTGGAATGGATGTGTAGCTCCCTCCAACCAGTGTCGCCACTCCTCAAGGGCTAACTTGATGGCCAATAATTCCCGATTCCCGATGTCATAGTTTACTTCCGCCGGGCTGAGCTTCCGTGAGAAGTAGGCGCATGGATGGAGGCGTGCAGGGGTACCATGATGCTGGGAAAGTACAGCTCCGACTCCTGTGGTCGACGCATCCACCTCGACTACGAAAGGGAGATCGGGGTCAGGATGTGTAAGTAGTGGCGCTTGTGTGAAGGCCTTTTTCAGGTTCTTGAATGCTTTGGAAGCGTCAGGGGTCCAGGTGAGGGTTTTCGGGTGACCTTTGAGGAGATTGGTGATGGAACTGGTGATCTGACTGTAACCTTTTATGAATCTGCGATAGAAATTGGCGAAACCTAGAAATCTTTGAAGTTCTTTTATGCTCTTGGGTTCTGGCCAGGAGATGACAGCTTCCACCTTCCCCTCATCCATGCGGACCCCATGACGGTCAATGATGTATCCAAGGAAGTGAATTGATGGTTGATGAAAGGAACATTTCTCTGCCTTCAGATATAGTTGATGCTCACGTAACTTCTGCAGGACCTCCACAACGTGGTGGCGATGTTCGGCCTCACTCCGGGAGTAGATCAATATATCATCTATATAGACAATGACGAATCGGTGCAGGAACTCCTGGAGTACTTCGTGGATGAAGTTCTGGAATACGGAGGGGGCGTTTACTAATCCATATGACATCACCAGATATTCGTAATGGCCAGTAGGGGTCACAAAGGCAGTCTTCCACTCATCCCCCTCACGTATCCGGATCAGGTTGTACGCGCTGCGGAGGTCCAACTTGGTGAATATCCGAGCTGTGCATAGCTGTTCCAGGGCCGCAGGGACGAGAGGAAGGGGATAACGGAACTTGACAGTGTAACGGTTGATAGCCCGGTAGTCGATACATGGGCGCAGCCCTCCATCTTTCTTGGACACAAAGAAGAAACTGGAAGCTGCGGGAGAAGTGGATGGTCGGATGTACCCCTGACTTAGCGCCTCCTTGATGTATTCCTCCATGGCCTTACTCTCAGGAAGTGACAACGGGTAGATCTTTCCCTTGGGCAGCGGTGCGTCTGGAACGAGGTCAATAGCACAGTCCCATGGCCGGTGCGGGGGTAGCTGGGAAGCTCTCTTGGGGCAAAATACATCGCTGAATTCGGAATGAATCGAAGGAATCTTGACTGACTGGTTAGCCACAGGACTTTCAACAGACGTCACACAGACTGGAATGGGTTTCTGAATTGGTCGAGGAAGGTCAGGGAAACAGTTTGGGAAGCATCCCTTACCCCATCTTAGTATTTCACCTGTGCCCCAAGAGAGGATGGGATCGTGCTTCACCAGCCACGGGCGCCCCAGAATGATGTCGACAGTAGTGCCCTCCAGAACCAGCAATTGGATGTTTTCAGTATGGAACAGTCCGAGTTGCAGGGTTATATCTTCACATTTACGTTGAACTTGTCTTTGGGATAGCAGTTCTCCGGTTATGGAGTGGATCTGATATTTGTTTGACGTGATGGTTGTACGGAGTTTGAGTTGGCGGCAGAGGGCACCCGATATGAAATTGCCAGCTGACCTGGAGTCGAGGAGAGCGGAGACTGAAACAGAATAAGTGGGAGTAATTATTTTTACATTGGTGGTCAGAGGGTGTAAATTTTCAGCGTCCGACTGGACGACACTCACCCAAGAACGAGTCGGTCAGGAGGGGCAGTTCAGTCGGAGATGTCCACCAGCTCCACAATACAAACACAAACCCCGGGTCAGCCTCCTCTGCCGCTTGGTGGAAGATAATTTCCCGGAGTCCAGAATCATGGGTTCAGAGGCTGGTTCTGGAGGGGTCATTCCCTCTGGTGAACGGAGGAGTGCGGGTATTGTGGCTGTGGTTTCAGTGTGATAGGAAGACATGCGGTCAGAACATCTGATGGAATGTTGTATGAAGCTTTCTAATCCTTGGTGATCATCATGAGCAGCCAGCTGTAAACGGAGTTTGGGCTCCAGGCCTAGCCGGTAGGTGGTGAGGAGAGATCGCTCGTTCCATCCACTAGCAGCAGCGAGGGTTCTGAATTTCAAGGAATATTCTTGGATAGACATAGTACCTTGTTTTAAATGATACAGTTGTTCTCCCGCTGTGAAGTCGCTGTCTGACTGACCAAAAACCTCCTTAAAATGAGCCGTGAATGCCCGGATGGAACGAGTCGCCGGACCTTCCTGGAGCCACAATGTTTCTGCCCACTGCAATGCGGGACCTGTAAGCAGTGAAATGATAAAGGCAATTTGAGTTTGATCTGTCGGATATAATGCTGGTTGCATGGTAAACACCAAGGAACATTGTAGGAGAAATCCACTGCACTCCTCCGCCCTGCCAGAGTAGGGCGCCGGCCGGGCCATTGGACTGGAGGGAAGAGGGGAAGAAGAAGTGCTCGGTGCCGGTGATGATTCGCTGGGTGAGACCGGTGCTGGAATGACTGGAGCTCGAAGAAGAACCTTCTTGAGCGAATCCACCAGCTCCTGAAATGGATCGGAGGTGCTCATGCTGTGATATGTCGTCGGTCCGGGCTTCTGTTACGGTGATTAGGTGCAGGTGTTTAGAATTCCGGTGATTGAGAACGTTGGATGTGAGTGGTGGAAGAGCCTGGCCGATCCGTGACAACTGTTTTGTGTCTTCCTAAATGAATCAACTGAATGGTTTGGTTAAATCATTCAATCGCAATGACTCGCTAATTAACAGTGATTTGCTGCCACCTACTGGCGGTTTTAAAGTATCTTTTTATTATTTAAATAATATCAAATATCAGTATTCAACATTTTTTGTTTAAAATATCAAAACATTATTTATGCATTTGTAACTGCAGGTTAAATTTTGTTGATACTGATTTCATTTGCTTGCTAACAGCCCAAATGTAACAATTTGACTCAACAGATAAGGCACACTTTTAGAAAAAAAAAAAAAAAGGCTTTTTAAAGGTTAAATTGCCCATAAAATGTAAAAATCAATTTAAACTTATTGTAAAAGACTAATTTCTATCAGTGTGAACTGACCACCACACAAAATATGAAGAATATCAAAAAATGTATGTCAGCTGTCCACAGTAGGGTTTAAGATACCAGCACAATAACACATTCAGCAAAATACTGTCTAATTATCATTATCGATAAGATGGCAGAAAATATTGAGATATAATTTTTTTTGTGAATATTGCACACCCCTACTGTCACCACTGGAATATAACGCTCCAAAGATTACTGAAGTCGACAGATTTACTAACAGAGCTACCAATCTCTGTGTGAAAATAACATCATGATGCTGCCAGCTTTATAAAAACACTTTTATTCCTTGTATTTAAGCTCTGAATCTCAGGTAAAAACGTTATTTTGTGTTTCTGCCATGGGATTGACATCCTGTGGTAATTAGGAATTCACAAGCTCCAGTCTGGATCCAGAACACTTAAGAAGAGATGATGCCAACCCCTCAGAGGACTTCAGACGATACCAACCCTGAAACAACATACAGCACTACCGAATTCTGCTACTAATTTATAGTGTTCTTTGTCTGTTTGATTACGTCATTAATTGATCTTTACCACACATCTCTGCCATATGTACATCAAGCTACTACTACATATATTGTAAAAATGTCAATTTGGTGTAAAGTTGCTTTGCAATGATATTTATCGTGAAAAGCGCTATACAAATAAATTTGAATTGAATTGAATTTAATTATTTTGACCTTCCTCTGCAGAATAGTGGATTAATACACAACATTAAGTGTCATAGATGTATGTCTTTCTTCAAAAAAAAAAAAAAAACATACATTTGAGCTTGGTAAGTTTCCACAATTTAATTTGACACTGAATGAGATTTCCTTATTAAAAGTGAAATGAATGAGGTTGTGTGTTTGTGTGAGTCACCTGATCCTCGCTGGGTAGGAAATGGAGCAGAAGTCCCATCACTCCTCCTGCCAGAACTCCTGCCAGCACCTCCAGAACTCCTTTAAGCACGTTCATCCATGTGGATCCTTTGCAGAACAAACATCTTTTTTTTTTTTTCAAGATGAAACATTGGAATCACATGATACTTTTACTGTCTACACACTATGAGGACAAAATGTCCTCACAAATATGGCAATATCCAAATTGTTTTAAAGCTTTTTTAATTTTTTTTTAAAGTGTTTTGAGAATAAAGAGTAAAAATATGCCTATAGTTTTGTGTGAGGGGTCGGTTTAGGAGTAGGGTTAGGGTAAGGGCATAGAAAATACAGTTTGTACAGTAGAAAAACCATTACATCTATGGGATGAACCCGTAAAACATGTGTAAGAGTGAGTGAGTGTGTGTATGCAAACAGTGTGTGTGTGGGTCTATATTTGAGTGTGTGTGTGTTATACCGGTTCCGAAGGCGATGCCCAGGCATGTGGTGAATCCAGTGATGGCGAGGATGTCGTCGAAGCTCCCGGCAGCCATCAGGAGTGTTGGAACTCCTTTCTGAACACCAAACCCGTCCGACTGCAGGAGCAACATGGACGGAACCACCACGGCCGGAGAGACGGCGGCCAGAACGAAACTACACACGGCATTCACCGATCAGACACTACCGCTTCACTTCACATCAGTGTGAACGTGAATTTGTAAATTCTAATGAACTCAAACCTGTTAACAATGAAAACTGACAGAAGACAAACTCTGAACGATTTGTTACCCGAGCATGAAGCTCCATATCCAGGGCAGATCCAGCAGAAAATGAGACACTACAGCCACCGTACACGCCTCCGTAAGACACGGACCCACAGCAACACGCACACACACCGCCTTCAAACGCCGCAGGGCCTGGAACACACACACACACACACACACACGTTTGATTATATTAGTGAGCTCATAATCATTTTGTATTGTGTTAATAATATTTTCTATTGCAATGTTGTAATGGTTCATCTTTCTCAGTCATGAGTTTCGGTATGGTTCAGTATTGGGTGGGCAGCAGGCTACTCTTAATGTGGCATTAGAAATTTCAAACACTTGAACATTTTGCCTTTTTTTTTTCATTACTAATACTCAATTTTAAATTACACTTTAACTAAAACACCTATGTTACACCCAGGGCTACTTTATTAAAGAAAACATATTTTTAAATCTATAGTTGTATGCTCCACATTGTGCATACAATGTAAAATACAAATATAAACAGGACTTTTAACATATTAAAAAAGGAACACAGTTTGAAAAGAGCAGGACGGGAAAATCACAAATGATAAATAATGATAGGTAAATGTTGAGTCTGACAGCGACTACAGTAAGTATATAAAAAAACATATTTAAGTCAATATAACTGCGCTCCTTTCTGACGATCTCCATCACGCACGCGTATCTTTTAAGTTTAACATTGACTGAATTGCTGCTAAAACAATCACATTGATTTCAGTTCATTATATTTACACAATGTCAAATCCACTGGAAATGAATGTAATCGAGGCTAATTGACTAAAGCTTCTAATGAAAGTGGTGAGGCTGATCACACAGGACGAAACTCAGTCATAAATGAATCCAGATATCCAAAACCCTAATAATAAATGTGTTTATTTACATAGCAACATGATGACACAACACTAAATAATGATTCCAAATTCCTCTACTGCTGCCGCTTCACAGATATAAACAAACGTCTTTTTCAGCTGCGTTCCTGTAGTCGACAGCGCCATCTAGCGGCACTGCAGTTAGCGGAAGCTGTCACTCTGATTTACCATTTGGTAAATATTTTCTATTCCTTTTCTGTTCCTATTTTCTATGTTCACTAGTCGATGTTCAGTAACGCGAGTTACGTAATCAGATTACTTTTTCAAGTAACTAGTAAAGTAACGCATTAATTTTGAATTTACAAGAAGTAAAAAATTACTTTTTTTAGGGAGTAATGCAATATTGTAATTACTTTTAAAAGTAACTTTTCCCAACACTGCCCACAAGCATAGACAAACCTTGTATGTGCTGGTATACTTCAACCATTATAGAGCCTGAAACACACACACACACACACACACACACACATTTGTTTTTGTGAATTGTGGGGACTTTCCATAGACTTCTATAGTGTTTATACTGACCAAACGATACTGTTTATCCCCTCACCCAACCCTAACCCTAAACCTGCCCCTTACAGAAAACATGTTTGCATCATTACAGTTTCAGACAAACATCATTTACTATTTTTAATAACCCTAACCGGCCTGTGGTCCCCACAATGTCATAAATTTCAGGTTTTACTATCCTTGTGGGGACATTTGGTCCCCACAATGTAGCAAAAACAAGTACACACACATACAGACATACACACACAGTCACACACACACACCACATACGTACAGCAGCATTGAGTCCCAGACCGGCTCTGGTGAGAATCACAGCGAGAGATATGTTTCTCAGAGCCGCAGACCAGTTCTGATCAATATACACAGCGTCTGTGATGTACGGCACGTTACGCAACACCACACCGGCCAGCAGCATCCCTGAAACACACACACACACACACGATATATGACATCAAGATCACAGATACTGAACGCATGAGCATAAAAAACATTCATAAAAAGCATTCACACTAATCTCTGATATATGTACTGTCAGATAAATAGTTAGCAGTCTTCGATAACTACTGCTACTTTAGCACACATTTAGGGTTGTTTACCCAGTAGAGCTGGTATTGGAGGGGTTCTGGGTAATCTGAAGACGCTGATGAGTTTTCCTCCGCACACGGCCGACAGGAACAGAATCACCAGGCCGAAGAGGTTCTGTCCCGGCAGACACGCGGGTCCCGTCACGGACCAGACCGCCCCGAACAGCAGCAGCCCCAACAGAGCTGAAACACACTCACCGTTCACTCCTGACTGGGCCAGTCTGAGACAGCTTGAACAGACCGACCGTCTTTACTATCACAACACATCTACTTAATCACTGTCTTCATATGGACTGCACAGTCAGAGGAGAACCGGCTCTCTGCTGTCACCTGGGTTCTCACAAAGCTTTTCTTCTCTCCATTATCCAGCATCAAGTGTATTTTGTTCCTTGCCACAACACACTTGAGGACTAAAGATGTGATGCAGCATGTTTTATTCCATGACTACTTTCAATAAGCTGCTCAGTTAAACCGTTTAGTTGGTGCCATTTCTATGCATCATATAACCAGTAACGCACCACTAAATTGTTATAAGCTGAACAAAACCTCAAAGGTTTCATAATGCTCAATATCACCAGATATTGAATTATTAACTCAAATGAACAAATTTGTAATTAGAAACTAATTGTACACCTACAATAACTATGTCCAACTTTATCTGCATGCATAAAATACACTCTGTATTACACATACTGTGAGATATTATACAGCAAATTTCAAGTGCTTGATTTATGTTGTCACAAAATGTAACTGTGATCATCCAGCTCTTATCTGATAAATGTGTCTACAAGTCATAAAGATGTTAAGATAGTATAATCATTAACATGCCCTGTGAAAAGAGCTATATACGAATAACACAAACACACACCTTTAGTAATGACGGAGGCAGTAAAGCCATGTGGTTTTAAGCGGAGCAGTTTACCGCAGTAATCCGACGCTTTGGATGCTGTTTTCTCACCTGAGAAAAAGACACACACATCTCGTTAGAATACACAGTGTGAGTGTTGTGGTGAATAACTACAGTATATTGTGTGTGAGTGTATCTTGAACATTTTACAATAAGGTTTGTTAACATTTGCGCTAGCTAAAATGAATCTATTTGTTGTACAGCATATATATGTGTGCTAATGTTAGTCAAATTCATTAAAGTTCGTTTGTGCTGGCTTAACTAATGTTAACAGATGCAACTTTTAGCTTTTAACAGATGCAAAACAAAAAAACATAAAATGTAAATGTTGAAGTGTACATGACCTAAGATTAGAAAAATGCTGTAGAAGTGCTGTTCATTAGATCATAACAACTAACATGCTTAACCAATGTTAAGAAATCAAACCTTACTTTAAAGTGTTTCCAGAGTATCTACGCAGAAGTGTGTGTGTGTGTGTGTGTGTGTGTGTGTGTGTGTGTGTGTGTGTGTGTTGTGTTGGTTTCTCACAGGTTTCTGTTTGTTCTGCCGTAAGTCTTTCCTCACCCATTGCTTCAGACATCTGTAATTGAACTTTGACCCACGTGAACCTGCACACACACACACACACACACACACACACACGCACACAAAGAGTTTAATCATTAAAGCTCTTCGTTTCCTTCAGTTATTATACTTCATAACATCATAATTCAATGTTACCCTTGTAAATATTAAACTAAAACAGAAATTTAAGAATTATCATGAAACGAATCAAATTTACATGAAGGTGTATCGGGTAAAAATAATCATATCTAATGAAACTTCATTATTGCACAGTCCTGCATATTATTAACTTGAATGAATAACTGTACTAACTAGTAGTGTTAACGTGAACTAAACACCTGCCGCTGCAGAATAAACCAGACTGTTTTGTGCCCAGCTAACAAAAATGTTTTGCCAGCTCTGAAAACATAATTTCTGAATGTTCTCTGAATGATTTAACATGTTTTAAATATGGTTTGTCTTGGTTCTTCTTAGTTTTTGCAGGAGCTGGTTTGATCAGATTTAACTCACTTCTAAAATCAGATTTTTCCCCCAAATATGGTAAAGTACGTCAACAATCAATCTCTGATGAAACCATGAATAGACAATTTCCTGTTCAGAAGGACAAAACATAAAAGACAAACAGAAGAAAATGAACATCTGTCTCACCTGCTGAAGAGAAGCAGCGACTGATTCACACACACACACACACACACACACGAGTCTCACAGCAGCACATGATGTGTGTGTGAATCAGTGTGTGTGTGTGAATCACATGAGTTCTGCTCATCACAGCATCTGATGAACACCTTCAATCACTGAGCTGAAGGTGTGTGTAACGTCAGCCGTCACTCACGCTGTTTGTTTTAAAGTACTGATGTTTCCATCCGTTTATTCCTGTTTATAGTCCAGCTGTCTGTGCCACAAGTGTGATGAACAACATGTGCAGAGCCGCTGGTGCCCGTGTGTGTGAACATCACCGGACCCGCAAACCACTTCCATTTATAGTCACCAACCTGCCAGTGTGTGTGTGTGTGTGTGTGTGTGTGTAATGACATTCTGTCTTAGTGTCTTTTCACCATCATAAATATGTCTCTCTCACACACTTGCCTGAATTAGATTGAAGCAGAATCACAGTAATCAATAAAAACGAGAGTTTATTTCATGTTGCAACTGCTTATAAATGTTCTGTTACTGTGACAGCAGTGACTAATGTCACACACACACACACACACACACTGAGTTATTGTGGTCTGCGCAGCGTCTGGTGTGTCAGCGACGCTTCTGTCATCTGGAAAAACGCCACAAGATTCATCTGCTGCACTTTAGTGCTTGACTTGATCAGAGACACACATGAAAGAACCAGTGAAGCAACGAATCGATGAATCAAGGTGAAGAAAATCAGTTCTCTCACAAATCTACTAGCAGAAACATTGCTTTTACACTTAGCTTTTAGACAGCTTATGGATACAGATCTAACACTAACTGTGAGTTACTACTGTTATGAACAGAGCAGAGATGAGGATAGATGGGTGAAGCACAACACTTTATTATTATCATTATGCTGCTGGTCAAGGCACACGGCTCATGACACAACCCTACATAAACAACATTCAGCAGGTGTGTATGACTGATGGTTCAGAAACGTGAAAGACACACACACAATAGTACGACACCGCATCTTGTGAACCTGACCGATGACACGAGCGTCGCTGTCTGGGCCGTGAGGGATCCATCTGATATATTCTTCATGGCCCAGGAAACAAAGGATGCATTTCTTTGCCACATTTAAGTACAGGCTTCACTGCGCTGCTGTGACACTGATTTGTGCTCCAAATGCGGTTTCAGCTATAGAGCGAGAGGACACGCGTGCAGCCGCGGGACAGTGTGCTCAAAACGAGCGAAGAAGTCCAAATGTGATCAAGCAGCTGTCTTACCAATATGACGGCTGAAAGCGTAACAAATGCAGTTATTTCACCGGAACAGCATTACAACCCGTTAC
Source organism: Cirrhinus mrigala (assembly GCA_036247105.1). Classification (NCBI taxonomy): domain Eukaryota; kingdom Metazoa; phylum Chordata; class Actinopteri; order Cypriniformes; family Cyprinidae; genus Cirrhinus; species Cirrhinus mrigala. Next base: position 1,197,812 of record JAMKFB010000308.1, read on the forward strand.
AACACGTTACAACGCAACCCTAATCCTAACCCCGTTAAGTCTAACGGTAACACTTCACTTTGATGGTCGACGTTAGACATTCTGTTGACTGTAAGTCACTACACCCCCGTTTTCAAAAAAGTTGGGACATTTTGTAAAATGCAACAAAAACTATAATTTGTTTTTGAAACTGACTAAAGTTCCAGTGTTTTCACTGAATTAACGAAATATTCTGAATCTGTTCAGCGTTATGTGCACACCTTAATTCCATGCAGTCTTGAGGTGAGAAACAATATTTTTGAACGGTTTGACTCTCATTATGTTTGAACCACAACGCAAAACTTTAGAGGATGATTGTTTTTGTCACGCTGTCGCATGCGGGGAATGAGGAGTAGGGACGAAGAGATCTGGAACATGTACTTTTATTCAATAATCCACACAAGGAACCGGAACGGACAGGAACAGCAGGGAATCCAATGCGAAACGACACGGCAAGACGTAGAAAAACACGGAGTGACAAACAATAACCAACAACCAATCGGGGAACACAACCAAACTTAAATACACAGACCAATAAGGGGGAGACAGGTGTGAATGATCAAACAGTGACGTAATAATTGAAGACGGAACAGGAAAGACCAAATAAGGGCATACATAGGGAAAACCACAAAAACAGTCCACTGGGGTGTGACAGTTTTTTTGCCCAGTCATGTCACCCTCACCTTTTTCCAATTCACCTACTTATTGTGCAGTGTTTCACAACTTGGATATTTTATAATCTCTTCACTTTTATTTATTTATTTTTTTTTTAAATAGATTTTTTTTTTTTGGACCCAAATTTTCAGTGTGTTGCAGCCATAAAAGTCACGCTGGTCGGGGAAGACATTGAACATCTTTTCTTTTAAATTTTGTCAGTTAAATAAAGGTGAAAGAGAATGAACAAATTCTTGTTTTTGTCTATAAATAACTTGCAAGTACGTCAACTTATTCTACTAACGCTAACCTAACGGTCTACCAATACCCTAATGACTGTTAGCTGACATGCATTTGCAAAGTTAATTAGATAAAAAAAAAGTTTGTCAAGACAAACTTTGAAGTTGGCTCAAGAAAGCTTGACCAAATAGCTTAAAATGTTTTAAAAGATTTTAAAAGTTTTAAGTTTGATGGTTTTCAGTCTGAAATAGATTGAAGTTTAAAGTAGTTTGTAACGGCCACCTAATGAATAATATAATTTATGTTAAGGTCCCTTTAAATATATTTTGTTCTAAGTTTGAACGCTGTTTTGTGAACGCGCACGCACAGAGATAGAGTGGAGAGTGAGGATCGCTCTGCTGCTGAGTACTACAATGCTCTAACTTTCTTTCTGGTTGTGACGTTACCAGAGTGTTTTGTTTACTGTTTGTACTCGCCCTCTCGCATGTGTGTAAGAGGAGTGCACGGACAACTATAAAGGCTCATCAAACGACTAATTGCCTCGAGCTTTCTTTCCTTGTTTCTCATTGTTTCATCCGCGTGGACTCTCTGGCGGACGTTACAAGTTTTAAAGCTTAAACCTTCAATGTTTTGAAGGCAATACAGTCTGTCAGACAGATGATTAACAAGTTACTAGCATGTTTCTAGCAAGTTACCAGCATATTGCTAACATGTTTCTAGCATAATTTTTAAGTTACTAGCATGTTGTTTCCATGTTTCTAGCATGATTAGCATGTTAACATGTTTCTAGCATGATTAGCAAGTTACCAACATATCGCTAACATGTTTCTAGCATAATTATCAAGTTACTAGAATGTTGTTTCCATGTTTCTAGCATGATTAGCATGTTGTTAGCATGTTTCTAACATAACTAGCAAGTTACTAGCATGTTGTTACCATGTTTCTAGCATGATTAGCATGTTGTTAGCAAGTTTCTAACATAATTATCAAGTTACTAGCATGTTGTTACCATGTTTCTAGCATGATTAGCATGTTGTTAACATGTTTCTAACATAACTAGCAAGTTACTAGCATGTTGTTACCATGTTTCTAGCATGATTAGCATGTTGTTGACATGTTTCTAACATAACTAGCAAGTTACTAGCATGTTGTTACCATGGCTGCGTCCGAAAGCCTAGTCAGCTGACCTACTGCCTAGCTGACCTATTACGATTCATAAATTATATCATGGTCATGATCTCATCTATTATATAAAGTAACAAGTCTAATTTCACCATAATATCTTTATTTATATAGCCTATATGACGCACACGCACAGGATTGTGGGAAATCGAAGGCAGCGAAGGATACATCTATGCTGCCTTCAAAATTCCATCAGAAGAAGGTACCTCCGGAGACAGGAAGGGAAGCAGAATTAGAATTCGGACGTGCCTTGATGCCTTCCTGCCTTGGAATGCTGCCTCCGAAGGCAGCGTTTTAGAGCTTTCGGACGCAGCCAAAGTTTCCAGCATGATTAGCAAGCTACTAGCATGATTCCAGTAGCTAGGCTTGGCTAGTAATAGATAGATAGATGAGTTTGAATGAGTTTAAGTGGATTAGAAATACAGTACATAGAAGGGAAGTCTGATTGAGTCTCCAGGGATTCTGGGAGTTTTGTCAGTTGGAGTTTGAATAGTGTTGGCTCATTTGAACATTCCGTCAATGTAAGTCTATGGGATTTTTCCCAGTTTTATTTGTTATATTTAGGAAAACCGTAAGTCCGATCAGTTAGTAAAGATACAGCACACTCAGTCAGATCAGTCTGAAGATCTGGCCTGAGGTTAGGAGTTTGTAGAGATAAAGCTCTAGGAGGAGATACAGTCAAAAGATTTAGTCTCAGAAGAAGAAGAAGAAGAAGAAGTAAGTAAGAAGTAAGAAGTAAGTTTAAATAGCATTTCAGTAAGTGTCTTTCTCAAACCAACTTAATTATAGTTCATAGAAAGTCTAAAGGGGACCATCAAATAAAGTTTAACAACCCTAACATGAACAGGCGTTGTGTGTCCTCCAAGTGCTCAGTTTCATATGTGTGGTGAGTTATTTTCTATATGAGTTGAAGAACACATAGCTGGTGAGAGTGGAGCTGGTTAACGGAGGCGTAGTTTCTGCACCGCCGTCATCGTCTCTCTCAGCTGAGCTCCTTCCCGCTCGCAGGGTTGCCGTGGAGACCCCCGTTGAGCGAGGGCCGCGCGGAGGGCCGCGACTGGCCCACGAGGCTGCTGTGGCGGCTGGTGCCGGAGCTCTTGCGTCTGGCGGGGTTAGCGTTAGCGTCGGGGCAGGACTCCACACGCGTGACCGTGTACAGGCTGCTCTGGCGGTTCTGATAGAAGCGTGCGGTCTGGAGCTCCAGCTCGTCACTGTCCGACACGTGAACGAAGGGACACCAGCGAAACGCCCGCTTGAAGCCCGCGCGGAACCTGCGGCAGAAACGCCGACGACAGGGTAAAACTTGTCGGAATTACCACGGCTGTTTAACAAGATGGAAACTCTAGATGGAGTTTAATAAAAGCTGCAACTGGATCACTGTCAGTCAACTACCGTGTTATCTTAAACAGATCACAGTAGTGGCCACGTAACAAAAACTCTGTGGAAAGATTGTTTTGAAATGTTTCTTAAACGCTGACATGTCCAGTTTCCCTGTCGTGATTAGAACATTATTTAAAGGTTCCTAAAATGTTTCTTACAACCTTCTGCTAACTTCATTTTCATCCAAAATATAGCATCATTTAAACATTTATCTTTCATCTTCTGAGTATTTTCTCTCAACATTATGAGACCGCATATATCACATGTTAATAATGTTACAGAAATGAAACTTAACTTTAACCTTTTTGTTCTAACAGTTATACAACTTTTATATAAAAAATGTTAGTGAAAGTTGTGGGAAGGTTCCCTGTGAAATATGCCACATTATTATTACTCCTAATATTATCAGATGTGCTTTGTTTTAAATATTTTGCAAGAGTTTATGGGACCCCCTCATAAGTGGCAGTTTGTAAAGAATAAAAGCTCATTTTTGAGTTGTGTATATTACATTTGATCCAACAAGATCTCAGCTTTCAATTATGCCAATTGTGGCCCAAAATTTAAACAATAAATGTTGTTTTGTGGCTCTTTAATGTGCGTGACGGATCGCTGCAGCGCCTCAGTTTAAGCGGACAGTTTATTTTTAAAACAAAATAAACGTCGAATGAAGCAGCACATCTTTCTGAAATGTGTCATCTCTCAATCTTCAACCACTGAAAGATGGCAGTGAAACAGCTGCACCTCACCTGCATCACATTTACCTCAGAAGGCCATTCAGAGCTAATATGTTCATTTGCTACAAAAGTAAACTTTAGAGAAAAACATTATAAATGTAAATGCATATCTAAGGTACACAGATCAAGGTATGCATTCGGTGATGTTCGTGCGTTAGCGGTACCTGCTGTTGAGGCAGCAGTAGATGATGGGGTTGTACATGGAGGAGCTCATGGAGAGCCACAGCACCGACAGATACACCTGCTGGATCGACTTGAAACGCTTCAGGTTCCGGTTGAAGCTCGTTACGATGAAATACACATGATATGGAAGCCAACAGATGGCAAACGTTATCACCACGATCACCATCATCTTCACAACCTACGAAAACATCAAAACAAGCTTGCCCATAAAACTGAGAACACATATACACACGCTTGTGCGGCCGTCTACATTTACAAAAAATACTTGCAGAAGAGCTTCCAGAGCAGAAGAGAAGCAGTTGATGAAAGCAGTTAAAGTTCAGTCAAGTTACCCAAGATAAAGTCATTCACACTACAAAGCAACAACTACACAGAAATTTGAACGCAACTAAGAAAGCGCAACTCATAGTTAAAAGAATAGCACAGAACAGCACAGTTTTGGAACATGTAGTTCATTTACACTAGTGTTTCTCAACGGACAGCATCGGGGGGCGCTGGCGCAGGAAGCAATATTTTTGAAAGGGGGGCGTAGAGCTGTTCCTGGGGGGCGTATATGAAAGATATATGAGCTGAAACTTGCAAAAGAAAATGGTCTGCCACATCCTAACGCTGTCTTTACTGGATACGTAAAAACGCACTTTCTATATCTATCGTTCAACTTGTCTGTAACGCCGGCGTGTGGAATCCCGCAGGCAGAAACAGAGCGCGGCATCCGTTTATTGTAGCTCTCGCGCTCAGTTGTTACTGAACGACAGATTATAACGGGATCTACGTGCTTTAACACACGTGTCGCGCTGTTCGCGGCCTGTGTAGTAGTGGTGCTCGCTGCTAGTTTACACCAATACTCCCGCTCCTAGACTTGACGGTGTATCATTTCCTTAGCAACGACTTCAGTACTTCAGTGTTTGCTTGACTTTCTGTAGCTCAGCTGCTGCGTCAAAGCAAGCATTTAGACACGATGAAGCAAGAGATGTTTTTTTCTTGTTTAGAAAAATTAATATTAATACTTTTTGTTTGCTAATTGGCTGCGGTTTACTCAAAGCTCACAAATATAGCCTAATTTATATCCACGTGGCTTTTTTGCTCCTTTTTTGCTTCTAATGATAATGATACTTAAAATGATAAATCAAAAATGTGATGAATGTCATGTGCTATACAATGACATTAAAAAAAATAAATAAATTTATGTATTCTTCTCATGCTAAGCTACAGTACATTACTACAACTTTCAGTGTCACATGATCTTTCAGAAATTATGCTGATTGTTGCATAAGAAACATTTCTTATTATAGCTGGCACAACACACTGACAAAAAAAGAAAGAAATTTGACACTGAATTGACTATAATAAATATATAAATCAGGACAGCACTAAAATAGTAATTTTCTACAACCCCAGTTAAAAGTTGGGGCATTTTGTGAAATGCCATAAAATTAAGAATATGTCATTTGTTCTCTTTAGCCTTTATTTAATTGACTTAAGTACAAAGAAAAAATGTTTTCACTGGCCAACTTAGTTTTATTTTGTTAATATAAACAAACTTTGAGCCAAGATCCAGCTTTGCTTGCGAAGACTGAGAAGCTCCATTTATAGCCAAACATGATACCCTCACCTATTATTTCACCTATTATTAATTCACCTGCTTGCTGTGTTTCAAAGCAGTTGTTCTATAACCTTTTCACTTTTATTTTGCCTCTGTCCCAACCTTTTTTGGAGTGGGATGCATACTTCAAATCAATCAATCAATAAATATTTTATAAATAAATGTTTATATTTACAAAATAAATTTAAGTTGGTCAGTGAAAACTTTGGAAATCTTTTCTTTGTGCTTTTGTCAATTAAATAAACGTAAAATAGAATGAACAAGTCACAGATTTTATAATTTTACAAAATGTCCCAATTTTTCTAGAATTAGGGTTGTACTTAGTTTTTCTTAAGTAAACTTTGAAATATTCTCACCAAATCTATGAAATATAGTAAAGTAGGGTTTATGTGTAAATGTGGGATTTACCCACCAAAATAACAATGTCCACTATGTCATTTTTATTTAGTCTTTTTAAATTTGGGGCAACAAGATCTATCTGCATCTCAACAACACTGAAGCTGTAGCAATGAAAACCACCAACATGCTCAAAAACTCTGTAAATTAATGTTATTACACTTATTTTAAAATAATTTACTGTAAAAAAGTACTTCACTCTCTTTTTTGATCAATTCAATGCATCCTTGAAATAAAGTAATTTCCTAAAAATCATAATGACTCCATACATTTGAATTACTGTAAATACAATATCAGTCCTCATTATAAACACAAAATAATAATAATCAACTTTAATACTCAGTGAGGACAGTTAGACTATGATTTATTTGATGGGGGGCGATGAGGGGCCTGGATAATGGGTAGGGGGCGCTGAGAACCACTGATTTACACAAAACATCTGAATGAACCAAACGCTTGTATGAGAGAGAGGACGGTCCAGAAGAGTGTGTGTTTACGGAGCAATATATAACATACAAACACATACCTGTGCACAAAAAAAAAGCGAATCTACTGAAAACCGTAGTAAAGTTTAGTTGGTTACTCACCACGACAAAACTCGTGTGAAAGCAAACAAAACGCTGGAACAAACAAACTAAATAAAACGAGCAGAAATAAACAAACTAATGAACAAAACCACAATTGAGAACAGCAAACAGACACAAGAACTCTGACACTGCCCTCACTCTTAACCCTCAACTAACTCAAACTAGTCTTCTGCAGCTTTGTGTCATTGTGCTGCTCATTTGGGTTATGAGGGGAACACACCTGGTCGCACTGCAGATGTTCCTCTCTGGATAAAAGCGCCTGCTAAACCTGTGGATCTCAACCTTTTTTTCAAGGGCCCCCGTCGTCCAAGGGGGGCCCCAAACGGGCTAAAATATTACCCGTATTTTAGCTGTAATTATGACAAAACTGCTTGCTCTCAAACTTTGAATAAACAGAAACTGGGAGTGTATTAGTATATTACATTATTTATTCATCCACAGTTTTATGATTTCAGAAGTTTCTTCACTAAAACAGTAGTATTTGATTTAAAATACTCTTCTATAGCTTAAATGCTACATAAGCACTAAAACTGGTTCAGACTGATCAGATTTTCGTAAAATGATCAAAACCCCCAAAATCCCATAGACTTACATATCTCTGGATCAGAAAGTCATAAAGACTTCAATTAGGGCTCATTTGACTAGCAAGCAGACTATAAATAGTGACAACCTCCTAGCCATGCCCTAGCAACCACACAGCACTCTAGTCACCACCCAAGCACACTTTCGTTGAAAAGGATGAGAGGAGTATCTCTGGATCAGAACATCGTAAAGACAAATGAAGGGGCTCTTTGGTCTCAGACAGCCTAGTATCTTTACATTTCAGACAACGGTCCAGCCAAACCCTGGCAATCGCTCCACAGACTTACATTGAAAAGAAAAAATATCTCTGGATCAGAACATTGCAGAACAAAGCGTATTTCAGCTCCAGAACACTGCTCCAGCATATTCCTTTTTCTTGTCCATTCAAACATCAGAGTTTATTCACAAACTTCAGCCTCTAGTTTATTCATTTAAATACATTTAAGCAAAAGAGCACGAGCACCTTCCTCTTGGCCTGCAGGTGATCCTGGAAGTTTTCCGAGGATTGTCCTGGAAATCCTCCACCCCACAGTGTGACCCCGATTCTGCTGTAGGTGGCAGCCATGAGCACCAGCGGGAAGAGATACACCAGCACTGCCACGATCACATGATATCTATTCAACACACACACACGAATCAGACTGTGACAGGGAGCAGAGGATTCACACTCAATAAAGACCACAGCTGTCCGTCTCTCACATGAAGGCGTCGTCGTCGCGCCGCGGCCAGGCCACGTAGCAGACCGTCCTGTGCGGCCTCACTTCGGTTACGGAGTAAAAGCAGAGGGGAAACGCCAGGAACGCAGCCAGAATCCACACGCACGCGATCACGCCTTTCGTGGCAGTTGCTGAGAGGCGGGGCTTCATCGGGTGGATGATCGCCATGTACCTGATCAAACAGGAAGTGACACAAGAAGTGACCTGGATGTGTTTCACCTACACATAAGATTGGTGCACTCTTGAAAAATAATAGCATGCATGGATTCATTAAGAACCTGTAACATCCACGGGATCTTTCCACTGCACAAAAATTGCCTCTTTATAGAGGTCGAACGACAGTGGATTTTAACTGACAACTAGGTTGGAACGCACCGGTCGATAACCGATCAAGCGGAGATCGATTTTAAAACGGATACTGAGTGAAAACTAATATAGTGCTGAAACTAAAGTTAAAAAAAAAAAAAAAACAGTACTCAAGTAAATATTAAAGGCACAACATGTAAGATTTTTTTATTAAAATATTCAAAAACCACTAGAACAGTGTTATATATTTTGTATATACTTACTAGGCCTTTACGATTATGACAAAAATAATCTTAAGAAACCAGAATAATGTAAGTGAATTCTTTTTTTTTTTTTTTTTTTGTAATTGTGCCTTTGAACAATTACATAATTGTGGCATCTGTAATTGTAATCTCGATTAGAAATTCAATTAATTGTGAAGCACTAGTACTTACGTTATCCCAAATGTTTTGAAGAACGTTTAAATCCAGAGAAATAAGCAATTTTAACTAGTGTAACGGGTGCCATGTCATTGCGTCGCCCCACCATGCTTTACACTACAGTGACCTTAATAAATCTTTAATACATTAGCTCATCCATGAACAAGATTTCTGAACAAGAGTCCCGACGGACTGCATCGGCTGTGGGGATGAAGACGAAAAGTCCCACAGTTCCACACTCGATAACTAAGCCTTTGGTTCTTTGTTTGTTTTGAATATGCACAAAACTTACATTTTGTGCCTTTAATATTAAATATTATACATTGATCATTAATGTTAGTTCACAGTGCATTAACTAATGTTAACAGATAAACTATAAAATGTAACATGTAAAAGAACGTGCCAAGCTTGAAGCTGCAGTCTCACAACACATCAATTACACTTACGAATAACAGTAAAATGCTGCAGAACATTTTTTCTTATGCTTGACGTGCGATTTACACTTTTACAAAGCTTCTCTCATGCATGCACTTGCACAACTCTTACCCTGCACATGCAAATATTTATGACATCAAAGCCCTGTTCATATGCAACAACACAATACACACCAACAGAACGAGACCATATAACATATAATAACATGACATAACAACATATAACACATAATTTATCTTAGCAAGTACGCAGACTGTAGACATGGACTGATGTTAGTATGAAGCAGTCGAGGAGATACATGATTCCATTTGTGCCAAAACCAGTCCGCGTTTCTCAACTCCAGTCCTGGAGATCCAGAATGCATCTGATGAAATCACCTGATTGAGCTCATCAGCTTCTAGTGCTGGACAGTGATGCATGTCAGACATTCTGAGGACTGGAGCTGAGAAGCCCTGCGTTCAGTGATGTTGGCAGCTGTGTCGCAGGGGTTCGTGGCACATAAAATCTGCTGATTTCTGGAGCAGCTCCTGCAACACCTCAAACACCTGAAGATTTGTGGGATATGGTTATGTAGCTGGTGACAGACAGTAGTGATGGCAAATTCTCCAGCTACAGATAACACTACACGCATGTTTGCTGGGAAATTTCAAATGGTGGATTTTAATTCACTCATGAAGAGTGTTTTGTGGTTATTGCAGTATCAATGACTTCATGATTAGCTAAAGGTCACTAAACCAGGAGGCATTTAATTCTGGCACAAATGGAGCCATATGAACGTTAAATGGCATCATCAGTATCATCTTAATGAAGCGATGTATACGATGAATAATGTAACGATGAATACTGAGCTAGGTCAGTGTGTGTGTGTGTGTACTTGTTTTTGCTACATTGTGGGGACCAAATGTCCCCACAAGGATAGTAAATCCTGAAATTTATGACATTGTAGGAACCGGCCTGCGATCCCCACAATGTAAAAAAAAAAAAGATTAAAAATAGTAAATGATGTTTATCTGAAAATGTAACGATGCAAACATGTTTTCTGTAAGGGGCAGGTTTAGGGTTAGGGTTGGGTGAGGGGATAAACAGTATCGTTTGGTCAGTAAAAAAACTATAGAAGTCTATGGAAAGTCCCGATAATTCACAAAAACAAACATGTGTGTGTGTGTGTGTGTGTGTGTGTGTGTGTTTGTCACACACCTGTCCAAGGCGATGGCGCTCATGGAGTAGATGCTGGCGAACACCGCGGCCACCGGGTAGAAGTTCTGGAAGCGGCAGTATCCGCTGCTGAAGTACCAGTCCCCGTGCGCGCCGTACACGAAGTTCACCAGCGTGTTGAGCGCGGCCACGCACACGTCAGACACCGCAAGGTTGAGCAGAAAGTAGTTGGTGACGGTTCTCATCCTCTTGTGCGCCACGATGATCCAGATGACGATCAGGTTCCCGGTCACAGCCACCAGCAGAACCAGCGCGAACGCGAGCGACCAGAGCGCGACGCGCCACGGAGGCTGCGCGAACTTGTTGGTGTGGTTGAAGTTTGACGAGTTTCTTGATGAGGACATTATTTGCTGTGAAGAAGACACCTGTCTGTCTGTCTGTCTGTCTGCCTGTCTGACTGCACACACACAGGAAGAGCTGCGTGTGTGTGTGTGTGTATGAACAGCCTCCACAGGGGCGGAGAGTTCATGAACCCCCAGAATAAATCAGCCTAATAACACTTACAGTATGTGATCACTTATTCATGCATCATATGGTTCATCTCTATTATATGATTCACTTCTGTTTATGCTACTTTCATGCATGTAGTGAATAGAAATTTTTTTTTTTTTTTTTTTTTTGTTAGAATTTTTACAATATACGGTATCAGGGTACACCGTGGCTAAAGGCGCCTTTAATATTGTTTTCCTCTAAACCACTAGATAGCACAAAAACTTTAAAAATAGCACTTTCTAAACCTTTTCAAGATGCGCGTGCAAATTTGTCTGATGCTTGCAGCAGCGCAAAGTCGATTCTGTGCTTACTTGATCTAATATTTGATGTTTTTTAAAAATGTTGTAGATTTAAGTAGCAAATGAGAATCGCTAAAATTATTCAATATATCTTGAGACAAAGGTCCTCTTAATAATTTTTTAGTTTTAAGTAACCAGAGAATATGTAAAAGTATGGTATTTGGGGTAAAAAGCGCCCCTGTTGTTGAAGCTAAAAGGCACAATAATCAACATGATCAGTAATAGATGGCTGACGTTTCCATTTGTTGAAATGATATGGTTAGATTCAGATGGTAAATATCATATATTATGTTGGGTGTCCCTCTTAGAGATAATCACCATGTTTAGAATGAAACCATCATATTTGAAAACATGCTATTAATCATATCATATAATAAAATATCCTTTGTTGTTACTACTGTAAATCTATGAAATCTCCTTCAATGCTTTCACAATCTTTACATTTTAAAATGATTTTGTTTCTGTATTTTAAAATATGTTTTTTTTTTTATTAGCATTTTATTGACAGTAGGCTGTATTTATTGAACAAAAATTCATTCTTTTATTCATCAAAATAAGCAGAAAATAGTACAAACTTTGCTAAAGTGATTGTTTTGAACAAGTATTAACTTAGACATTATTAAAAAAAAACAAACTAACATTATTTTAGCTAAAGTATTTGTATCGATACTGTGTGCCTTTTACCCTGTGTGTGGGTTAAAAAGCCCCCCTTGCCACCTCATACATTTACAAGATTTTTAAACAAAATAAATGACTTGTATGATTTATTTTCACACAAAATCTGTTGCTCCATTCAATGCAAGCGTGTATATTTTTCTGCAATCGTACACTTTGGGTGCAGTGAAAAGCAAATTTTTTCTTAGGATGTGCCTTTAGCCTCTTTATTTTTCTCATCTGCGCTGGGTTTGCTTATTTGCTTTTTAACACTAAGTTCTATTTTAGGCAAATGTAAAAGCCTTTCCACATCAAAAGTGAAATGAATGAGCCTCAGGGTTCAGGAAATGTAAATTCATGTTTGTACATTAGAGGGCGCCGCTCAAACAAACCTTTGCAGCTGTGCTGCTGTTCTGCATTGAAAGAAGAATTCATATGGTTGAATTGGATCATCGAAATGTGAGAATAAAGTTTGTTTAATTTGGATCAAATCTCAGAGTAAATCCAGAAACAGGAGGACAGACTCAGATTACAGACAGAACAACGAATCCCTCAAGCAAAAACAACCCGTTAACATAATGGATAGAAATCTTTAATGCGCATTTTTACACAAATGTGAACTGTATTTACAGAGCATTAAAAACATAGTACATCAGAATTCAGATTAACTGCTTTATGTGCACAAAATCAGTAGAAAAATATTCTTTTAAAAATGAAAACCGACGGAATGTTGCACTGAAGGCAGAAGCTCGTGACACACGGTCATACGAAGCACGACAATACTAAAACACGAACACGCTGATCACACGAGAGGAGAAGCACATCATCCGTCTGAGAGAATCCCAGAAACACACCGACGGCATCGACGACACAAACCATCAGAGAATATCATTGGTTGAGAGGTTTCGAAGGTCCCGCCCATTTACAGAACCAACCAATAGCAGCAGAGAGAACGCAGAGAGGAAACGAAGGTGAGCAGCAGGAGCCCTTTGACCTGGTGTAAAATAGTGAAGCCCGTTTCACCTTCGCACACCCGCAGCACAGGGGCGCCCACGAACGCGCTACGGACAGACCCGTTTACCAGCGCAATCCCTCACGTGACGCGTGAGAAAACACTGCACGTCTACAGTGACACACAAACTCTGGGTCGATTACTGACACATCAAATATCATCTGTTTCCCCTCCTCACGTGAACTGATTTTTATGACAGTCAAGGTCATTATGGCTGTTTAAATCAGTTTAGTTTAGTCTACTGATGATCGCTGTTGTTTTGCTGACGTGCTGCAGATGCAGGAAGTGTGAAACAGGCTGGACACACACACACACACACACTCACACACTCACACACTAGTGTCCGTTTCAATCTGTGGTGATTATAAGTGAAAAAATGTGATTCTCTGTTTCTGAAATATGTGAACACAGATGCTTCACGCTACAGAAGCTCGATTTCTCACGTGGTTTTAGTTCAGAAACGAGTCGGAGCACAATATATAACGCAGCTCGAGTCTATAAGGGCTGCTTTAGCTGGCATTAGCGCAAACAGTGCGTTTCTGTTTCAGCTCAACTACTGCCACAGTCTGAAGAGAATCTTGTTAGTGTAACTGTCCACATGTTTACAGCAGCTGCCTGATAGTGAACATCTGGTGTAAGTGCATCTGAAACACGACCGGCCTCTGGAGCGCTTGAGACACTACTGATGGATGGAGACGATGTGATGGATGCCTGTCATGCAGTCCAAAGCCACTGACACTCACACACACACACACACACACGTGTCTCTTTTTGGAATGATCAGTGTAGCAGGTTCACAGACGTCTTCTTGTCCTTGTTCAAGCGCAGTTCATCTCCAGCTGTGTGTGTGAGTGTATAGCGTGTATGCAGTCGTGTTAATGTGTGTTTGTGTGAGCGTGTGTGTGTGCATGTGACTGTAAGTGAATGTGAGTGTGTGTGTGTGTGTGTGTGCACTGCAAAAAATGCTTTTCTTACTTAGATTTTTTGTCTTGTTTCCAATCTTAGGCTACGTTTACACAACAACGATGTAGTCAAAACCAGAAAAGTTGCGCAACATCGCCGCTTTCAAAGATTCCCGTATTGGGTTTTTACACGGAAACGATAACGGTGGCGCTTTCAAATACTTGCACTTTGAAACCCGTTGTCAAAATGATGCGTTTTCAGACCCCAAAATGCTGTTGTTTATATACAAACAGGCAAAATGGATAAAAGGTTTCCCATTTTTGGCTGAAAACATTGTCATGTAAACACCCTTTGAAAAGAGAAGTTCACATCCAGAACAAAAATGTACAGATAATGTACTCACCCACTTGTCATCCAAGATGTTCATGTCTTTCTTTCTTCAGTCGGTAAGAAATTATGTTTCTTTTAAAAATTAAAAATGGCACGTCATGCCGAAAAGGTTGCAGAACCCTGTTTTCGACATACCCTAACTGTATTGAACCGGATTACACAGACTAGGCATGTGCATCACAGAGACAAGACATTTAGGGTATGTGGAAAAACTCCCATCTCATTTTCAAGAGCATTTAATGTTAAAAAGTATATGAACTGTCAGTTTAGAAAATGTTTTGCTAGATAAGACCCTTCTTCCTCAGCTGGGATCGTGTGAAGCCACATTTAAACTGCATTTTGGAAGTTCAAAATCGGGGCACCAAAGAAGTCCACTATATGGAGAAAAATCTTGAAATGTTTTCCCTCAAAAAACACAATTTCTTATTGACTGAAGAAAGAAAGACATGAACATCTTGGATGACAACGGGGTGAGTACATTATCTGTAAATTTCTGTTCTGGAAGTACTTCAAACAAGATTATTTTCCTTGTTCTAAGCAAAAACTCTTTTTTTTTTTACTTCTTTTTTCTGAAAACAAGACAATAACTTTTACTTGTTTAGAAAATCCTTCTTGATTTAAGAATTGTTAGATATTTTGGCTGGAAACAAGACAAAAGTAAGTACGAAAAGCTTTTTTTGCAGTGTGTGTGTGTGTGAGTATGTATATATATGAGTGTGTTCACCTACAGCAGGTGAAATGTGCGCAGGTAAATCTGTCTCTCGATCCACTCGGTGAAGTGCGTCACATTGGCGTACACGCCGGGCCCCAGGACCTTAGAGAAACACACAGACCCCCAGGAGGTCAAACCGTACAGAGACCAGCGGCCGTCGTCCTCCTCGCAGACCAGCGGACCGCCGCTGTCACCCTGAAAACACACACAGACTCAACACTCATACGCTCGTGATGTCACGTGAGCACACACAAACGCACACTCACCATGCACGAGTCGATGGTTCCCGCCTCGTATCCGGCACAAAACATGCGTGACGTGATGGTCTTCATGTCGAAGTAAGACTGGCACTGAGAGACCGAGATGATCCGCACCTCTCCCTCCTGGAGTTTGAACGGCACTGCGGGAGAACAGACGCACGAACGCAGACGAGTCACGTGATCATCTGACACGTCCTGCTCACCAGTGTGATTAAAGTGCAAGTATCAGTTTAGTGCAGGGACTACTTTGGTACCAGTGTGCACATTACTTACAAATTGTAGTCCATTACTAATTCCATATTACACAACCAAAAATTGTATTTAGTAATGCAATCCATTACGTGACACATTTTAGCTAATATAATCAGACTACTTTTAGATTACTTTTGACCCAACTTGTTTATCGCATTGACTTAAATAGGACAATCTTGTACCGTATTGATATAAAAATACAAAGAACAAGAAAATATATTCCATTCGTTATTAACAACGTGCTTTAAAGCGCTTTAAACAATACATCAAGGAAGGGTTTGTGAAGAAACTGCAGGGGGTTCGAAAGTTTAATTAAAGGCTAATAATTAAATCATAAAAATGTCAAATTAAAATAAATCATTTTAAGTTAACATGAAATCAAAATAAAACACTTAGTAAAAAGATGAAATGTAATCATATAATCAATAATAAAGTACATGCAGTCCGAGTATTTAAAGGATTACTCCACTTACAAAATAAAAAGTTCCTGACAATGTACTCACCCCCTTGTCATCCAAGATGTTCATGCTTTCTTTCTTCAGTGGCAAAGAAATTACGTTTTTTGAGGAAAACATTTCAGGACTTTTCTCCATATAATGGACTGCAATTTAAAAATACAGTTTCAGTGCAGCTTCAAAGGGCTCTAAATGATCCGAATCGAGGAATAAGTGTCTTATCTATTATCTAAAAAATTCACAATTTATATACTTTTTAACCACAAATGTTCGTCTTGTCTAGCTTTGTGATGCTCATGCGTACTCCGTGTATTCCGGTTCAATACAGTTAGGGTGTGTGGAAAAACTCCCATCTCATTTTCTCTTCCAACTTCAAAATCGACCTACCCAGTGTTTACAACGTGAACATTCAAAGAAGATCAGACGCCCTTTACCAAAAAAATGTAAAACAGCGATGTAGGACGATTTTGAAGTTGAAGGAGAAAATGAGATGAGTTTTTCCACATACCCTAACTGTGTTGCCCCGCGAGTGAACCGTGAGTACACATGCGCATCGCAGAGCTAGACAACACAATCATTTGTGGTTAAAAACTGCATAAATATTAATTTTTTAAAGAAAATGACCAATCGTTTTGCTAGATAAGACCCTTCTTCTTCGTCTGGGATCGTTTAGAGCCCTTCGAATCTGCATTCAAACTGCATTTTTAACCTTCAATCCGTTGAGCACCACTGAAGTCCACTATATGGAAAAAAACCCTGGAATGTTTTCCTCAAACAACTTAATTTCTTTGCGACTGAAGAAAAAAAGGAATGAATATCTTGGATGACATGGGGGTGAGTAAATGATCTGAAAAAGTTTACTCTGGAAGTGGAGTAATCCTTTAAAAATGTACTTAATATCTGGAATCTGATTATGTAATGCAGGTTACATGTAATTAGTTGCTGCTCAGCTCTGTTTATTCACTGCATCAGTGGCTGCAAAAGAAAACATCCTGTTGTCTACCACATAAATCAATTCCACATCAGCATCAGTGCTGGGAAAGAGCTGCTCGACTACAGATCTGCGAACGCTACTAGAATCAGCATATACAGTCACTGAATAGTCCATTAAATCCAATCAAGCTCATTCTGTCATCACGTGTGTGTGTGCGTGTGTACTTGTTTTTGCTACATTGTGGGGACCACAATGTGGCCTGTGGTCTCCACAATGTAAAAAAAATGATTAAAAATAGTAAATGATGTTTATCTGAAAATGTAATGATGCAAACGTGTTTTCTGTAAAGGGTAGGTTTAGGGTTAGGGTTGGGTGAGGGGATAGACAAAATCTTTTGGTCAGTATAAAAACTATAGAAGTCTATGGAAAGTCCACACAATTCACAAAAACAAACGTGTGTGTGTGCTCCACTCACTTCTGTTTCCCACGTGTCCCCAGCCCGTGATGTGGCAGTATTTGTCAGCTTTCGGCAGCTGACCGCGGCCGGGCAGACAGACGGGACGCACGTAACTGGTCACCTCCACCTCCGACTCCAGCTCCAGCACGCTGATGTCGTAGTCCACCACCGCCCGGTTGTAGCGCGAGTGCACGATGATGCTTTTGACACGCCGCGTTTGCATGTACGGAGACGGGTGATCAAGATTATTGATGCCAAGAACCACTTTCCACACGTCTGCGCTCTCACGCCTGCACACGATAAAACTTACACTTACCAGTCAAGCCACATTTATTTCTACAGTGCTTTATACAACACAGACTGATTCAAAGCAGCTTCAATGAAATAAACAGGAAAATAACAGCGTTAACGCTACACTACTTTCAGCTGTAAAGCAGAAGACAATCGAGCCATTATTCAGATCGACTCAATGTTGATTCAATTAAACTGAATGCTGGGTAGAAAACCATGCAAATGTGTGTGTGTGTGTGTGTGTGTGTGTGTGTGTGTGCGCTCTCACCCCTCAAAGCAGTGCGCTACAGTAAGTGCCCACTTGTTTCCGATGAGCACACAGCCACAGATGTGTCCGCTGGGTTCACTCTGTAGAGAGCACTGCCACGGCCACCGGCCCGGGCGACTCGTACGGCCTCCCAGAATCCTCTTCACCATCCGGGCAGCGGGCCGACGGCCACATTCTGAAACACGGAGGGACAAACTGAGAAATTGAAGGATGAAACAGTGTCTGATGGCCAGCAGAAATGTTTGCGTGCTGCTCATACACACCGTCTCTCGTGCACTTCAGTGAGATCTTCTTGTACGACGGGCAGCTCTGCCTACAGACAGGAAATGATGATCAGTGTTGTCTGATGGATTGAGATTCCAAACACATTTAACATGGAGTTTGTTTGTATTTTTGCTTCTGTCGTGTGTGCAGTAAAACACACTCATACACACAGTCTCTAAACAAGCTCTTCTCAGTGACAAATGTTGGAGGTAAGTAACA
The DNA here is from genome assembly GCA_036247105.1 of Cirrhinus mrigala. NCBI lineage: Eukaryota > Metazoa > Chordata > Actinopteri > Cypriniformes > Cyprinidae > Cirrhinus > Cirrhinus mrigala. Next base: position 1,216,324 of record JAMKFB010000308.1, read on the forward strand.
CGTTACATAATCTTGATCACTTTGTTCAAGTAACTAACACATTACTTTTTATTTACAAGAAAATATCAGTTACACTTTCAAATAAGTAAGTCCAGTTACTTTGTTTCCCCATGTATTGACCGACAGCTCTCGTGTTGCCATGTTGAGAGAAATCGGGAGTAAATGTAGAGGTGTTGTGTGCGCTGAGTGAACACGATGTTACTGTAGTTCTAGACTAACTGTCAACATGTGTATCGGGGTTGCCAGGTTTTCACAACAAAACCCGCCCGACTGCTTCTCAAAACTAGCCCAATCGCGTTTCAAAGGGGGGAGTCCTGGGGTGCAAAATACACATTTTTTGTTGGGGTTCCCCTGGAAACATCACATTCCAGGGGCTAAATATGACATTATTGGGGTCGCTTAAACCCGCGGACATGAAAAACAACCCGTGGCAAAAGTGTTAAAGTAGCCCAAACTTGGCAACACTGATGTGTGTACTTATCTTACCTGCACAAAAACTAATTCAGTATTTCTCAACATGAATTAAAACAGTGACACGCAAACTCAGAATGACACAAACCTGCAATGAAACTGTGTTAAATACCACAAATATACTTTATGTATTTAATCCTATTTTATTATCCACTGTCTTTGCTGCTGACCTTTGATGGTCCAATTCAACGATTAAGCAGATAAACATAACGTTTGTGTTTGTAGTGCTGAACTTTCTTCTCCTGTGTTGTTTTTCTCATGCGATCCAGAACGGCTGAAAGGTTTGTTTGAGCGGCGCCCTCTACTGTACAGATGTGAATGTACATTTCCTTCAGCTTGAGGCTTTCATTCGTTTCATTTTAGGTGTGGAAGGGCTTTTACATTTTTCAGAAACAGACCTTTTTATATCAATAACAAAAAAAAAAACATGCAAGCCCAGTTCAGGTGAGAAAAAGTAATGCAGAGGTAACACAAAAGTAAGCAACTAAGTAATGCAATTACCTCCAATATTTGAGCAATATTTGAATGCATTACTTTTTAAAAGTAACTTTCCCCAACACTGATAATTATTACAAGCAAATGTCTGTAATATAGGGGTGTGCGATAATGACAAAAAATAATATCTCAATATTTTCTGGGATGTTATCAGGATCTTAACTTTGGTTGAGTGTGTTATTGTGCTGGTATCTTAAGCACTACTGTGGACAGCTGGCTACATTTTTTGGTATTCTTCATGTTCTGTGTGGTCAGTTCACACTAATAGAAATTAATATTCTCCAATAATTTTAAACTGATTTTTACATTTTATGGGCATTTTAACCTTTAAAAAGCCATTTTTGTTTCTAAAAGTGTGCATTATCTTTTAAGTCAAATCCTTACATTTGGGCTGTTAGGAAGCAAATGAAATCAGTATCAGCAAAATTCGTCTTTGCAGTGCAGAGGAAACACAGAAGCTGCATCTGAAGTGGCATTTAGATGTATTTACGCACTGTTTAATGCAGCTCATGAATGCATTTAACCTGCAGTTACAAATGGATAAATAATGTTTTGATATTTTTAACATAAAAGGTTGAATACTGATATTTGAAATTATTTAAATCATAAAAAGATACTTTAAGTGTGGAATTAAAACCGCCAGTAAGTGTCAGCAACTCACTGTTAATAAGTGAGTCATTGCGACTGAACGGAATCATTTGAACGTTTAATTTATTCAGGAAAGAAACACCGAGACAGAGTCGCAAAACTGTGCTGTGGCTGTGTTTGGAACGATTTTTGTTGGCGAAAACAGGCAATATGGTGTCTAAAATGTAAGTGTCTTAATTCTTGTCTATTGAACTGTCATTAAAAAAAAAAAAAAATCAATAAAAAAATCAATGTCACATTTGTAATCACGGTCATTTTTGGAAAAGAAAACAGCACTCTTTGTGTGATATTGATTAACTATATGAAGTGTAATAAATCTATGCATTTTCTGTCCCCATGTCTTGAATTTGTGATCATCATAAATGTATTTTAATAGGGTGACTTTTGATTGCCATGTGTGGGCAGTAGGAGTTAAGTTTTACTTAAAAATTGTGAATCTGACATGGAACGCTGGGTTAACCTCCCTATTTCTCTTGCTGGGCGTATAAGTCTAATCAAGATGACTGTTCTTCCCAAGTTTTTGTACTTATTTCAACATATTCCAATTTACCTTAAGAAATTTTTTTTTATGGATTTGGACAAACGTTTTTATGGGGAAACAGACCAGCTCGAATTAAGAAAACTATTTTGCAGCTCCCTAAAAATAGAGGCGGTCTCGCACTCCCAAATTTTTTACACTATTATTGGGCTTGAAATATCCAAAAAATTGTATTTTGGAGGAACAATATAAATCCTGAACTCCCTTGTTGGGCTTACCTAGAACAGTCCTCAGCGCGCCTCTCTCTGAACTCTATTATATCCTCTCAATTACCTTTACCTGCCGATTTGAGTTCAAATTTAGTAGTATTCCACTCAGTCAAGATATGGACTCAATTTAAGAAGCGCACTGGTTGGCACAGGTCTTCTATTCTTTCTCCGATTTTTAAAAAACTTTGTTTTGCACCATCCAATATGGATGAGGCATTCCGAATATGGTTTGATAAGGGCATAAGGACCATTGATGATCTCTATGAAAGCGGTATTTTCTCATCCTTTAATAACCTTTCTAAGAGATTCGACCTACCTAATTCCCACTTATTTCACTTCTTCTTTTAAATCAGGCACTTTGTAACCCCTTTTTAGATTATCTGCTGGCTAACGCTCTTGATACTTAATGAGCATTAATATATAAATATATATTTTTTATTCATGCTTTTTTAATTAATTTATTTTATTTTATTTATTTTCCAGTATCATGGAAGTATAAAATTATAAAATTAATGTTGTAATTTGTTGAGTTGATATTCCATGGAGAAAATCTAATAAAGAAATTTAAAATAAAATAAATGTATTTTAATAGACTGAATCATGCAGTAAAAGAACACACTGTTAATGTGTATGCACAATAGTCCATACTTCACGTAATGTGTGCACTGCAATCTGTAGGTGTTCTGAATGAATCAAAATACTCGATAATGTCAAATTGAACATTGTTAAAACTCCTATTACAATACAACCCACAGCATTGTTTAGACTTTAATGAGCCTAAAAGAAGTGTTTAGTCAGATGTAGCTAATAGGAAGTGAACATTTGATTTAGTCATTTTGTTCCCAAATGCACAGCTAGGTCACACACACACACACACACACACACACACACACATGTTGTGTTTACATGTTTTATGGGGACATTCCATAGGCGTAATGGTTTTTATACTGTACAAACCACATTTTCTATCGCCCTACACCTAAACCTAGCCCTCACAGGAGACTGTGCACACTTTTACTTTCTCAAAAAAACTCATTCTGCATGATTTATAAGCCTGTTTCCTTATGGGGACCTCACAAATGTCCCCACAAGGTCAAAATTTACTGGTATTACTATCTTTGTGGGGACATTTGGTCCCCATAACGTGATAAACACCAGGTACACACACACACACACACACACACACTCACCCTCTTTTTTCCAGCAGGGCCTGCAGAGGAAACATGTTCTGTGGATTCCAGTCCGGGTCGACATGCAGCCAGCGCTTCCGTCCCGCAGCAGAGGACACGTCCAGCACCGCATCTGCAGAAAGAGGAGAACTACACACACACACACACACACACACACACACACACACACACACACACACACACACACACACACACACACACACACACACACACACACACACACACACACACACAAGACTCACTGTCATTTAAATAAATGACTGGTAAATATTGTTTGTACAGGAGCGACTAGCAGACAGAATTTCCTTCATTAATCACTGCAAATCACAGCAGCAGTAACAGCACCATTAATATATTTAGACGAAGAAAGATCTTTAAGATATATGGATCAGTGTTTATCTGAAGAGTGTACACGTGGAAAAATGGCACATGAGCAGTGCTTTAGCCTCTGAGATGTTTTAGGTGTGTGTGTGTACTGACCTTACCCTAAACCCATCTGTGTGCACGCGACGCTGCTGAGGTTGGAGCTCCATCCATCCGCACACACCCGATACTCCATCCCGGCCTTATGCACCATCACAAAACCCTCGTCAGACAGAGACACTGGACGCAAACACAACACATTCTGTGAGCCGGCCATCACTAACTAATCAAACGATTAGCATCTCCACCAGAAGTTCAGTTGATCTTACCGCAGTTCCACTCGTCTGAGCTGTCAGAGCAGTGTCTCCTGCCGTCACACCACAGCGATCGGTGCACACACTGATGATTATTACACTCCATCTCATGACTGGTGCATGCAGCTGAAAACGCAAACACACACATGAGTGCATACACCACTGCTGAGCTCTGTGTGTGTGTGTGTGTGTGTGTGTGTGTGTGTGTGTGTGTGTGTGTGTGTGTGTGTGTGTGTGTGTGTCACTCACAGCAGTTCTTCTCGTCCTCCTGTTGGCTGCAGTCAGGAAAGCCGTCACAGATCATGTTGTGATGGATGCAGGTTTTGTCTCCGGGACATTCCCACAATCCCCGCTCCGCACAGCCTAGTGACAGACACACGCAGGAAACACTGTTTGTTTGTGAGCGGGATAATGCTGTCTATCATGTCACGTGAGTGAGTTTTCTACTCACCGCATGTTTCCTCGTCGCTGTCGTCATCACAGTCTGTGTGTCCATCACAGCGTTTAGATGAGAGGACGCATCTTCCCGAGCGACACTTAAAGTGACTGGGTGAGCACTCTAAACACACACACACACACACACAGAATGATCACCTAACCCTCACGGGAAACTCAGGAAATTTGTGTCTTGTTTTCAGCTTATTAAATGATTTTCAATTAATTGATCTGAATAATGGCTCTATTATCTTGTCTTTACAGCTGAAATTGAATTAGTTTAATTTATGAATTTTGCAGCATTAACTCTGTTAATGTCCTGTTTATCACTGTGAAGCTATTCAATCTGTATTGTATGAAGGGGAATAGAAATAAACGTGACTTGATGACATGCGCATTTGTTGTACACTATATGGACAAAAGTGTTGGGACACACCTCTAAATGATGCATTTTAGGTGTTTCAATCAGACACAGGCCAAGCAGTCTGCATTTACAAACATTTGTGAAAAAAAGAAATCAAATGTTTGTCAAATGGTCATTCTGAAGAGCTCAGTGAATGCAACAAGTGTGGTACTGTGATAGGATGCCACCCATCAGTTTTTGAAATTTCATTACGCTCCACTGTTAGTGGTATTATGGGAAAGACTCTGCCATGAAACAGAAGAGCACATACAGTCACAGAGCGGCTCACCGAATGCTGAGGCGTATGGACAGTAAGGGGCAGTAGGGCCAGTCGTGGCCTAATGGTTAGGGAGCCGGGCTTGCAATCGAAAGGTTGCAGGTTTGAGTCCCAGGTCCGGCAGGGATTGAAGGTGGAGGGAGTGAATAACCGGCACTCTCTCCACCCTCAACCATGACTGAGGTGAGTCCCTTGAGCAAGGCACCGATCCCCCAATTGCTCCCCGGGTGCCGCAGCGATAGCAATATGGCTGCCCACTGCTCTGTGTGTGTGTGTGTGTGTGTGCGCGTGTGCGCGTTTGTTCACTACTCACTACTGTGTGTGTGCACTTGGATGGGTTAAATGCAGAGCACAAATTCCAAGTATGGGTCACCATACTTGGTCACACGTCACGTTCTTTCCACGTTCGCCTAAAGGTCACCAACACTGCTGATTCCAGAGCTGAAGAGATCCAAACTAACACTGCCATTTATATCAGCACAAGAACTGTGCTGGAGCTTCATGAACGGGTTTCCATGGCTGAGCAGCTGCATGATGCCACATGATGAAGTATAATGCCAACTGTGGGATGGAGTGTGTAAAGTAAGTAGATACTGGACTCTGGTGCAGCAGATGGGCGATTCTGGTTTTGGAGAATTGAACTTTTTTTTTTTCTTCAAAGTGTTATGTAAATAAAATTGACATGACTTCACAAATGCTCTGCTGGATGAATGGGGAAAAATTCCCACAGGGACACTCCAGAAAATTAGGTCTGCCCTCGACTGAAGAGTATAATGGTCAACTAGTAGTCGTTCATTTCAAGCATTAGTTGACTATTAGTTGCACGTTAATAAGCCTTTAATTGCCTAATAAGCGCTCAAGTGCATGCAAAAAAAAAGCTTGCCACAGCACACCGGCAGAAGTAATGATTACGAATGTGTCCGGGAAAAACAGCAAGGAGACCGCATTGGCGTTTTAATAACTTACTAATAAACTAGTGCTTTCTTTGTTCTTTGTTTTCTTTTCTTTTTCTTTGTTTCCTCTTGTATATTTTTCACGTCTGTAAGGCAAGTATACATGGAGTTTCGAAGTTTCGCACTCAAGTTCACAGAGACGGCAGAAAGCACATCCTGTTTGCTTGAATTATTTTACAAAAGTGCAACGTTTCGTTGTTATTCGGAGTGCACACAAATAAACGTAGAGTCTTTACAGTTTCGAAAGCATTACTTTTATCTGTATGAGCAAAAATGCCGGACTTTTTTAAGCACAAGTGACAGCACAGGAACCTCCACCTGTCATGCAGTGAAAGCGCTACTGTTCAGCTTCCACACTCCGCTCACACACCTGAATAGCGCACATTTTTCTAGGGTAACAATAGATTGAGCTGCCATGTAAAGTTGCTAGTAACATATTTCAGATGAAAAGCCATATTTGAGGTCGATGAATGATAGGTGAGCATTTGGATGTCCTGCCCAATGTTCTATATTACCACACGGACCAGCCGTTAACGATCTGTCCGTCACAGACATTTTTTTCTGCTATTAGGGTGCAGCCCTAGTGGAAAAGTGGAAGCTGTTATAGCAACAAAGGGGATCAACTCCATATTAAAGTAAATGTATTTAAAATGAGATGTCACACTGCTGCTGTAAAGATCAGCGAGTCCTAATACTTTTCTCCATATAGTGTATCTGTTGAACTTCTACCATTTCAAGATGGGAGCTGACGGCAGCCAAGAGAAGCGTAAGGTTAAAATCAAGTGACATCCGGCGCATCAATGGGGAGGATTTGAACATTTCTGCTGGTAATTTTGCTCTCACACACTCAAACCCTCCAGCGCCACCAACAGTTCAAACATAAATATCAGCTTGACTGCGCACTGACCGTTCACGTCCGGGTCAGGAAGCAAACAGGAACTATTCGCTTGACCCTCCTCTGGAAACTGAGCGCAGTCTGTGTCCTCAGGCCACTGCAATCCCACAATTCCTAGCACTGACTCGCATCGCTCCTTTGAATTCCTACACAAAGACCTGATATCCGCACACACAGCCATCAACGCCAGTTCTGTATCATTATAAAGGTGCGCACACGCACACACATACACAGGCTGACCTGCAGGGTGGCACTCTCTGCTGCGTTACAGGGTCACACATCGGCACGAGCACCGTACAGGCAAAGAACATGAGATATTTGTAGCAGTTTGTCTGAACGAGCGCCGGAAAGAGCGAGGACTCCCAGCTCGAAGACGTCTCCTTCTGAGAGTGATGACCCAGATAGTTGGGAAAGCGGGTGGAGTTGTAGGGCAGATTCATGCAGATCTCCAGAGAGATGGGCTCACAGCCACCTGACAAACACACACACAATAATGTGTCTTCGATATGTGTTTTTAGAAGACGTTAAAATTTTTCCAATTGCGTCATATAAACAAGTTTTTTGCTGTTTGACTAAACCAACGGTCAGTAAATCTGCAGCAAATCATGTGAAACTCTGCAGTGCTCTGTTTTCGGCCAGAGGTCAGGGGTCAGCTGTTTCACTCACTGCAGTTGTTGCCAGTGTTCCGCAGGTCACATGACGTGTTTCCATGACAGCCAGAGGAGCAGGAGGTTGAAGTACAACTGGACTGACCCGGAGGACACGAACCCTGAGCTGAGAGAGAGACAGACAGAGAGAGAGACGTGAACAACAGCTGACTGATCAGAGGAGTGTGTGCTTGTTTTGACTATACTTGTCAGGACCATATGTCCTCACTTCCATTGTGAAATACTTTGTCGACCCACTAGTGAGAAACAAACGTGTGTGTGTACCTGGTATTTATCACGTTATGGGGACCACATGTCCCCACAAGGATAGTAATATCAGTAAATTTTGACCTTGTGGGGAAATCTGTGAGGTCCCCATGAGGAAACAGGCTTATAAATCATGCAGAATGAGTTTTTTCGAGAAATTAAAAGTGTGCACAGTCTCCTGTGAGGGCTAGGTTTAGGTGTAGGGTGATAGAAAATACGGTTTGTACAGTATAAAAACCATTACGCCTATGGAATGTCCCCATAAAACATGGAAACACAACATGAGTGTGTGTGTGTGTGTGTGTGTGTGTGTTTGCACTCACTCTGTTGTTGTGTGCAGTTCTCTTCATCACTGCCATCTTTACAGTCATCTTCACCATCACAGCGGAAGGCACTGGGAATACACTGCTTGTTCCTGCACTCCACTAAACCCTGGGACTTGCACGCTACACACACACACACACACACACACACACACACACACACATTAATATCCTGTAGGGTTACAAACGCGCTACAAAGTGTGTGTGTGTGTGTGTGTGTAGCAGCTCACAGCAGTTCAGCTCGTCACTTTTGTCCAGGCAGTCGTGATCTCCGTCACAGAGCCAGTCTCGAGGAATACAGCGTCCTTCCCCACAGCGATGCTCTTCTGCTGGGTCACACACTACAGCACAGCAAAGGAGGGCACAGTAGTTACAAATGATGCCCTAAATTAAATAAACATGAGCAGAAATTCTTCATTGGTAAGTTGCACTTTCTAGACTGATGGTAACTTTAGGCTCACAAAGACACCTGCGTCTGTCCTCTTTAAACACTCCTATCTTTAACAAGCCAACATGTGTGTTAATACTTTGACAGCCCTAGTTGATCTGATTTCAAAACAGTTGATCTGAATCCAAACAAAGCATTGCAAGTGTAAGAACTCACCACAGTTTTGCTCATCGCTCAGATCTCCACAGTCGTCGTAGCCGTCGCACAGAAGATCAGAACTGATACAGCGGCCGGTAGCACACATATACTGACTATCCGAACAAGCTGGACAAACAACAGAATGAGAGGATCACAGTGAATGAATGAGAACGTGGGGTTCTTTATTGAGCAAAACACACATACTGCGCTCCGAGAAGGGATGGTACATACCAGCAGTGTAGGGGGTAACGCGAGTGACGGAATCAGATGACCCTTTTTAACTAAATAGTAAAGTAATGCATTACTTTTGAACTTACATGAAAATACCAGTTACTTTTTCAAATAAGTAACTCCAGTTACATTGTTTTTCCTGAGTGCAGAGGTGTTGTGTGCGCTGTGTGAACATGATGTTACTGCAGTTCTAGACTAAATGTCAAACCAAAACTGAATGTACTGAATATGACGCAAACCTGCAATAATTAAATTGTGTTAAATAACAGAAATATCCTTTATGTATTTAATCCCATTTTATTAATCAACGTCTTTACTGCTGACCTTCTACGACCCAATTCAACCATACGAATGAGTAAAAATGACTTTAGATAAACATAACATTTGTGTTTGTTGTGTTGAACTGCAATCCAGTTTTCACAACAAAACCCGGCCAATTGCGACTCAAAACTACCCCAAACCCGCTTTGAGGTGGGGGATAAAATATTTCATGTCCGCGGGTCGCTTCAACCCGCGGACATGAAAAACAACCCGTGGCAACAGTATGAAAGTAGCCCAATTCCCGCGGGAAAACCGCAGACTTGGCAACACTGACACAACTGAAAGGTTTGTTTAAGCGGCGCCCTCTACTGATGTAAATTTCCTTCAGCCTGAGGCTCATTTATTTCAAGGGCTTTAACATTTGCTAATTTTATTAACAACAAAAAAAAAAGATGAGACAAAGTAACACAAAAGTAACATAAAAGTAATGTAACACATTCATTTCCATAAAGAGTAACTAAGTAACACGATTAGTTACTTTTTTAGGGAGTAATGCAATATTGTAATTACTTTTTGAAAGTAACTTTCCCTAACACTGCGTATCTGCTTTAGTGCACTAGTGCGTGCGATGCATATGTGTGAGCACACGTGTCTCCTAATACTCAAACTGATGGTTCCTCGTTTCCTCGCTCCTCCGTCCTCAAGCCGTGACCTGGATATCGATCAAACTCAGCCATTTTGAAGGACGTCTTAATTCTGTAATCGCATCACGAGGAGACGAGGAATGAGGAAGCTTTTCGGGTTAGCTATGAGTGAGGATTTCTGGTCAAAAAACATGCTAATGTATAAACTCTTCTCCTTCATTTGTCACTATCATTTTTGTCATCACATTTGTCATCAGATGCCCATTTTCCACAAGTTGATGTGATTCTTTAGAGTCTTAATGAAAAGTCGATGCCAAACTTTGGTTAAAATGTCTCAATGGTAGTGTAAAACAACACCTTTTTTCAAAATTAGTTCTGCACACAGTAAACCGTTTTGTTGCATGTCTCTTTAAATGCTAATGAGCTCTGCTCACCCCGCCCCTCTCTTCTGTAAGGGTGACGAGCCGTCCTGTTTACTTTAGCCACAAAACTTGCTAACTAGCACATTATTAAGAAAGGCGATTTACAAAGATTAATAAAAAACCCTTATAGTCACTTCTTCTGTAGGTGAATCTGGATCACGAGTGATTCGTGCAATCATATGCGCATTTATGTAGATTGGGAGGCGCGTTCCCTTCAAAAACTAAAGTACTCCATTACATCTTCAGCGGCTCAGATGTCGGGAGTGAATGATTACTACCATGTTCATTATTACATCCAACAACAGAACACATCAATTGTTTAGAAGCCATTCTTGTCTACGCTTCTGCTCCGGCATCAAAACAATGGCGGACAGTTTACAGCTCACTTAGGGCGGGTCTAAGGTAAGACGGCCTGTCAATCAACTATCGTGGGAGTGGCCTTGGTCTGTGTGACGTCACACGGGCAAGAATCAGAGAATGGCCTGATTTGAAACGGGGGATATTATTTATAGTGATTAAAAAATATACCACTGGGTGGATTCCTGTCATTATAGGGTGTTTGTGGACACACACTGCCAACACACATTTACATTCAAACAACATGTAAAAGTGAATTTTGTATGCGAAGACTTTTATGTTTGCAGTTTAAATAAATCATATTTTTAACAGGGCATCTTGCTTTATGAATTATTTATGAATAATTATTATGATTATTATGAATAACCAAGCCTTAGCAGCAAATCCCTCAAGAAATCAAGAAATGTAATATTCCTTTTCTCATATCTTATGGGATGGATCTGAGACGTGAGGATGCAGAAAAAAGAAACGAGAAGCACACACTTACTGCAGTCGGCCTCGTCGCTCCAGTCGTCGCAGTCGTTGTATCCGTTGCACACTAGTTTCAGGGGGACGCATATTCCGGTCGCACACAGGAAGTGATCGCTTCCTCCACAAGCAGCTTAAGACAGAATCACAAAAAAAAAAAAAAAAGCGATCAGAACATCACCGTTCCAAGCGTGATTCCAGCGCTGGACGAGCACTCACAGAGTTTTCCTCTGGCGTGTCGGGGCGTGTAGCAGAGCGGCGTGTTTTCGGCGTTCGTTCCCGTGTTGTTGGTGAACTGGGAGCAGCGCAGGAACTCCGGCCAGGACGCGTTAAACATCTGCAGCACCGGCTCACATCCCTCACGAGCCGCTTCGCAGAACGACTGACAGGGCAGAACCAGAGTCCTGCAACACACACAGTCACGAAACACGTGAAACGCTCCGACGCTACAAGCGACTAACGTTAACCCTCGTGTTGTTCGGAGAGGATTTTCTTTTTCCTGAAAATGCTAGTTAATACTTAATTTGTTTAACATGCAAATCAACAACCTAGCAATGAAGCACACTGAAACCTGAACAGCGAGACACTGTCACAGACCTGCGGCCCCTGTGGCTGATGCATTGTGGGAGTGCGATGGAGCATCCGAACAGCATGATGTGTCTGTAGCAGGACAGTCGACTCAAGTAGCTGAAAAACTTCAGGAACATCTGCAGCTCGCTGCTCTTGACGACCGTCGTCCCCGGCAACATGCCGCTCTGGTTGTATGGCAGCATGTGACACTGACTCTCCGTGATGTCAGAGCAGAAACCTGTCAGCGAGAAAAGAGACGAGAGAAATCTGATTGGCTGATGCGTCGAATGACTTCAACGGTCGGTCAGGTGGACGTGTGTTTTTGAGCGCTTCGCTACTGTTGCTTGATTTCGCCCTTAAGATTCATGTTCACCACTAATGACATTCATGTAAAACAGTGAAATGCTGCCGATTCTCTCAGTCTTACTGTCTGTGTGTCAGTGACTGTGTGTGTGTCAGCGAGTTTGCATGTATGTGAGAGTGTCTGAGTGAGTCTGTGTGTGTGTGTGTGTGTGTGTGTGTGTGTGTGTGTGTGTGTGTGTGTGTGTGTGTGTGTGTGTGTGTGTGTGAGCGCTCTGTAAGAGACTCTGATCGTAATTGTGATTCTAGTGCTCAAGTCAAAGTCAGAAAGACGAGAGCAACAGCGTTCACACACACACAGAGCTCAGGAAAGATGATTAATCATTAGGCTGTTTGGAGGAGACAGAGACAAATAAAAGCGTACGGCGCACCCTCTGTGGAGGTCATCACAAGAGGACACACACTCACACATGACTTTCAGGACAGAACCTTCACAGAGGACACCGAAACACGCCGTCTCGCGCACACACAAATGGACAGAGAGAGAGAGAAATCAGTGCTGAAATTAGATTAGCAGCTGGTCTGCAGAGGACAAAAGCAGTCAAATGTTTGACATAAAAGGGCTAAAGAGAAAGAGAGAGAGACAGAAGCATAAAGCAGATGATAAAATATGAAGCGAAGCGTGTGACATTTAAAAGGATCGTTCACTTTCTTGCTTCAGATGTACACGTTTTTTTGAAAAAAAATCCATCTTTGTGAGTTATATAACACAAGCCCTAATGATGACGCTCCACAAAGCAACCAACCATGTGACGGCAACCCACACTCACTTCATTTTGAGATATTTCTTAGAAAATGAGACGTTTCGACTATGACTATGGATTGAAGACATTCTGCTCTGATTTGAGACCTTTTTAAGGCTTTAATTTGTGCAAAGGTGAATTAAGGTGTTTTAAGACCAGCAGAAACCCTGCATCTGAGACTTGTATTCCACTCACAGAGATGGAAAAACTTTGTGTCCATATACAAGTCATATACAACTGGGATGATGAGAGAATATTTAGTCATTTTTGGATGAACGATCATTTTAAAGAAGTTCACTTCCAGAAAAAAAATGTACAGATCGTGGACATGGTGCTGCAAGTTTGAACTTCCAAAATGCAGTTTAAATGCAGCTTCAAAGGGCTCTAAACGATCCCAGATGAAAGAAGGGTCTTATCTAGAGAAACGATCAGTTATTTTCTACAAAAAAATGACAATTTATACACATTTTAACCTTAAACGCTCATCTTGTCTAGCTCTGCGTGAACTCTTGTGTATTCCAGTTCATTTTCTCCTCCAGCTTCAAAATCGTCCTACATCGCTGCAGAAGTACCGAACCAGTGTTTATAAGGTGAACATGCAAAGAAGATCAAACACACTAAAAAAAAAAGGTAAAACAGCGATGTAGGATGATTTTGAAGTTGGAGGAGAAAATGAGAAGGGAGTTTTTCGACATACCCTAACTGTATTGAACCGGAATACACAGAGTTCACTCAGAGCTAGACAAGACAAGCATTTGAGGTTAAAAAGTATAGAAATTGTCAATCTGTTTAGAAAATGATATATTGTTTTGCTAGATAAGACCCTTCTTCCTCAGCTGGGATTGTTTAGAGCCGTTTAAAGCTGCATTTAAACTGCATTTTGGAAGTTCAAACTTGTGGACACCAGAGAAGTCAGTCACTATATGGAGTGAAATGTTTTCCTCAAAAACATAATTTCTTTATGACTGAAGAAAGAAAGAAAGACATGAACATCTTGGATGACAAGGGGGTGAGTAAATTATCTGTAAATTTTTGTTCTGGAAGTGAACTTTCTTCTTTAACCCTTCATCTTCCCGACCGTACCAGCGTCTGCGCTCAAGCTTGTCACCGTGGAGACGGACGTCCACCAGTCCACAGGGGCCGTGGCGGTGGGACCCGCAGACGAAGAAGAGGATGAGGATAAAGACGTGTCGGCACGAGGCATCCAGTGTGCCGAGTCCCACTGCGGAGGGCTGTTCGTCAGGACGACCCGCTGCGTGCTGGGCTGCGGAGTCCCCGTCCCGTTATCGCCTGTTGTTGGGGCGGGGTCGGTGCCGTTAAAGGACCCGTCGGTCGCTAGTGACACAGAAGATCCGGTGTCCAGCAGGCCATTCCCAGTCCATAAACCTGGACAAAAACGGAAAACCAGAGTCAGCAGTGGAACAGTTTAAATATAAAAACAGCAACAGCTGAAGTAGTGAGGATATTCACACACACACACACACACACAATCTGCTGAAAGTAACACATCCAGACTCTTCCATAAGACACGTGATCAGCAGCTGCTCTTTCGCATTGTAGAGGTTCTTGACTGGCATCAGCGGTTCCATGAAGAACCTTTAAAGGGGTCATCGGATGCTAAATTCACTTTTTCATGTTGTTTGAACATTAATGTGTGTTGTCAGTGTATGTACAAATCTACCCTATAATGATAAAAATCCATGCAGAGGTTTTTCATTAATCTGTAAAAATAATATCCCCTTTTTCAAATCAAACCATTCTCAGATGCCGGTCTTCACACCAGCAGAGGCCGCTCCCACCATAGTTGACAGACTCATCAATCCACAGAGAGGAGAGAGGGGCGGGGCCAGCAGAGCTCATTTGCATTTAAAGCAGCCTCGACCAGAATGAGATGATTTTTGCAGAGCTGATTTTGGCAAGGTATAAAGGGTGTTGTTTTACACTACCATTGAGAATGTTTAACCAAAGTATATTATAGACTTTTCATTAAGACCCTAAAGAATCATATCAACTTGTGGAAAATGGGCATCCAATGACCCCTTTAACATCCATGGAATACTTCCATGCACAAAAGCTGCTTCATTTTCTTTAGTTATATTTTTGGGCTGTTTGTGCTTTTAACAGACAGGACAGTAGAGCGATGACAGGAAAGTACTAGGTAGAGAGAGGGGAGCGGGATCGGCAAAGGACCTCAAGACTGGATTTGAACTTGGGTCGCCGCGAGCACAGTCGTGCTATGTGTCGGCACATTAACCACAAGGCTATTGGCGCTGACCAAAAGCTGCTTTATAGTGGAAAACAGTTCTTTAGATCACACTAAGATGAACTAAATCACTAAAAGGGGAACCAGGAGTGGTTCTTCAATGGCATCACAGTGAAAAGCCCATTTTGGAAGCGTGTATTATTTTGCTCCGACGTGACCAATACGAGCTGCTTCACAACGGGAATTTCAGCCAAGACAAATGCACCAAAATAAACAAACTATAATCGACAGTGGGTCATTTCCGCAAATTAGGCCAGATCGTTTTCATGCCAGCAGTGAACTAGACCCTCGCTTGGAAAGATTTCACAGCAAGCGAGCATGAGAATCATGCTCTGATGAACAGACATTTTTGTTTGTGAAAGGGATCTTTAACCCAAAAATGAAACTGTGTCCAATTTACTCCATTCATCTTGTTCAAACCTGCATGATGTTCTTTCTTCTGTTTTAACAAAACACATGTTTTGAAGAACGCTGAGAGCCAAACAACACTGGACCCCATTGACATTCATTGCATGGACAAAAAGAGACATTTACAGACTTGAGACATTTATAAAAATATCTTTGTGCTCCAAGAAAGAAAGTCACTTACACAGGTTTGAGTGACTTGAGGGTGTGTAAATGATCGTTTTTGGGTGAACGACGCCTCATAATAGGACAGCATATGAACGCAGTCAGTCGAGAAACAAACGGAGGACGCGGGAAAAAACGTCTGCCAGAAAGAAAGCTGTATGAAAATCATAACACGGTGGAAGCAGAGCTGATTCTTGCCTCAAGGACAGATCTCATGAGGAGGGGAGGAGAGTCTAGATCACATCATCACTGACCTCTCATCAGGGTTCAGCAGCGACAACATGCAGCGCCGCCTCTCGATCGCAGCCCGGATCAAACGCCGGCACATCAGTCTAGAGAAGAGCGAGCTCCTGCTTGTCTGTTTAAGATGCGTGTTTTGGTCGAAGCAGGCACGGCAGACACATTCCCGATTACTTCTGCGGTTTTAATTTGTCTCTTTTGTCCACATTTAGATCATTTCTGTCCTGATTTCTTTTAAGGGAACGGTCTGCGTGTGGGTGCACGTATGGGCATTTTCTGATTTTGCCATGTAATATTGCACAATAAGCTTGTGGAATTTACATAAGAACACAAAAGGAGGACACAGAAAACGAGCAGCAGCAGTTTTCGTACGCCGTGGGTTTGTGTTAGAATCAGGACTGTTGAGAGAACACTGTGCTTCTTACTCTTTTTGCCTTCAAACCAAACGTTTCAACAACATGTCCCGTAATGTGAGAGGAACCAGCTTTTAGTGGCTGTTTGAATGCCGTCGACACCAGTGCGTAGCCTTGTCCACTTGAGATCGGATCGGCTAAACGCATCTTAATACCAGAATTAAACAGGGCTGTCCAACCCTTCCTGCAGCGTTGGGCTCCAACACCACTCAAACACACCTGAACCTGCACCAAATCTTTGAGTGAGTCGTACCTTCACAGACTTCGAGAGGATCGACCCTGCAGACACAACTACGAGAACGACGGTGCCGAAGAAAAGCACGGGAGGCTGCAGGTGAAAGTCACGTTGGAATTGCTGCGGAACAGCTGCAAACGTCACCTGTGCCGCTTTGAAACGCACATCTGCTCTGACACACTTGCATCTCTGCCGTTCTCAGCAGTGTTTGTACTCAAGCAGCAGATCTCATGTTGCTGTCTCCTTAATATGAGTCGCTCGTGCTGTGTTAGAGACAGAGACAGAGACAGAGAGAGAGAGAGCGAGACCGAGACGACAGCCACTGTGACGGTGCAAAAACAGCCTCGGTGACACAGCAGGACGTCCGGACAGGATGGGTGTCTCGGTTTCACAGCTCTGATCACGTCCCACCAAAGAGACTTTCTGGCCAATAAACAAAAAGCAGCAGAGAGACAGAGAGGACGAAGGCAGGATAATGGTGGGAGGAGATGTCATCCAGATGTCATCGGTGTGCACGTCTGTCCGGAAGGTGACCTTTTGACCTTGGGGGCATCAAATGCTTCCTTTGAGCTTTTGTGAAGGGCAAACAGACAGAGAGGAGGAGACGCATCTGAATCCACACACACTCATTTGTGTTTGTTTGACTATCAGATCAATGATATTTCCTCTTCACGCTCAGAAACCTGTGCAAAGCACCACATTTCAGTAGAGACATGATTTGACTGATTTATAACTGATTTACAACTAGGGAGGTCCGGCTCGCTGTTACGTATAACTATATTACTGAGGTATAGTCGGACCTGCAGAAACACATGACAGAGTCAAACCCACACGCAAACGTTTCGTCGCTGCAGATTTCTCTTTTCCTGCAGAGACTCTTTCTATGACAGTGAACATCATGTTGTGACTCATTTGGCAGAAGACGAAATTAGACATAACAGCCTGAAAATCACACAGATACACGGACAAATGCCGCAAGAGCTTAGTGAAGATGCTCGAGTGCTCTCACACACACCATTAGCATGTACAGAGAGACAGCAGGTGTGTGTGTGTGTGTGTGTGTGTGTGTGTTCTTACACACATGTGAGTGTGTTTGTGTGTCACAGTTGTTATTTAACACTTGCTTGTCTCATCTCTCCATGTGTCGAGGCCAAGAGCAGGCTGACGGGATCCGCTCAGTGTGTGTGTGTGTGAGTCTGTGAGTGATCAGTGTGTGTGTATTACCTGTGAGCGCCAGCAGCAGCACACACACACAGATGAGGCCGCACACACATGGCAGCAGGATGAAGAGCAGCAGTCGCAGATGTTTCCCGCAGCGCTGCGTGTGTGTGAACGCTTCACCCATGATGAGCTCATCTGACACACACACACACACACCACACACCTGAGGACACACACAGAGAGTTTGCAGTGAGTTTGTGTATCAGCAGGACTTCTCAAGTGACAGATATTCAGCTGAATGACATTCATAACAACAGACAATAACGGTAAATGTTGCTTTAACGACAGTCATAATAATACTGAATAGAAATTACATTTCAGATACGACACTGTGAAGTTTGAAGTCTGTAAAGTCTCACCGGTAACGGGCTGGAAATCAGCTCGCGCTGTGACGCTCCTCCGGTAACGGCAGCAAATCGGCGAAGATCCGGACCATCAGAGCCACAGACACCGCGAGCGGAGCACGAGCAGAAGAGCCGAGGCTATTTTTACACAGGTATTTTTCGCTTCAGAGTTTCCAGCTTGTGCAGGAGAATCCGACACACACACACACACACCAGTGTGTTATTTATAGGAGCGGAAAGGAAAGAAACTGAAGTGCGTGAGTTCAACTCTGAGACACACAAACACACACGGAGAGAGAGAGAAAGAGCTGAATACTTACCGAAAGTTGAATGCAGCCGGTTCCATCACAAATACACACTCTCTCCCTGTCTGTTCTATTCGATTCTGTTATTTGATTTATAACTCAGAGTTTGTTTGTGTTGTTCTTATGTATCGGTCTGTCTGAGCACGAGCGTGTCTGCGCGCGACCCGCGCCACACTGACGAGCGACTCCCGCGCGCTCATTTATATCTCCACCCGACAACAAACAGAGAGAGAGAGAGAGAGAGAGAGAGAGAGAGAGAGAGAGAGAGAGAGAGAGAGAGAGAGAGAGAGAGAGAGAGAGAGAGAGAGAGAGAGAGAGTGAGTTTGAAGGACTCACATTAAGACATTAAACCTCAGAATTTAAAAAACAGTGACGCATAAAAGAAACGGGTAGGCTAAACATTTACATCACATCATAGGATTTAATTTGTCAAACTCTGATGCTGCACACTACAGGACTGTTTAACATGCTCTGTTGCTTTGTAGCACATCTGTAGCACAGAAGCACTTTCTGTTAAACTGTAATAATCAGTGTTGTAATCAGATTACTTTTCCCAATTAATTAGTAAAGTAACACATTACTTTTGAATTTATAATAACATATTTGAGGTACTTTTTCAAATAAGTAACGCTAGTTGTTTTTTTGCATTTATTGACTGACAAGGCTCCTGTCGGGAAAACGGGAGTAATTATTGTGCATTAATTCATTTCACTCAAAACAACAACAACAACAACAACAAACAAACAAACAAAAAACAAACAAAACAAACAGATTCAGTATTCCTCAAAATTAATAAAACAGTGGAATGAAAACTCAGAATGTGATGCAAACCTGCAATAATTAAATATGTTAAATAATACGAATGTAACCCTGGACCACAAAACCAGTCAGAAGGGTCATTTTTTGGTAGCAATAACTTTACAATATACAAAATAAACAATTTACTATGTACAGGTACGTAAGGTGCAAATTTAAAGTGTAAACAAGCATGTGTGTTAAACAAATAACTGGATAAGTGAATGTATAATAGTGTTGTGTGTTCCACGTTTATTGTGAAGTGTTCATGAGATGGATTGCTTGAGGCAAGAAACTGTTTCTGTGCTTTACTGTTCTGGTGCTCAGTGCTCTGTAGCGTCGACCAGACGGCAACAGTTCAGAGAGGTGGTGTGCTGGATGTGAGGGGTCCAGAGTGATTTGCCTTTTTGCTCACTCTGCATGAGTACAGTTCTTGGAGAGTAGGAAGGGTTGTGCCAATAATTCGCTCATCCGGACTGTCCGATGCAGTCTTCTGAGGTCAGATTTGGTAGCTGAGCTGAACCAGACAGTTATTGAGGTGCAGAGGACAGATTCGATGATGGCAGTGTAAAACTGTTTCAGTAGTTTCTGAGGCAGGTTGAACTTTCTCAGTTGGCAAAGGAAGAACAGCCTCTGCTGGGCCTTTTTGACAATTGCGTCAATGTGAATGTCCCACTTCAGGTCCTGAGAGATGTGTTGCCGAGGAATCTGAATGTCTCCACTGTCATTACAGTGCTGTCCATGATGGTGAGAGGGGGGAGTGCAGGGGGTTCCTCCTGAAGTCTACTGTCATCTCTACTGTCTCATTACTACTCTCATTAGCCCTGCCTAAAGACGTGCTCAGAACAAATGCGTTTACTCTTTGACTGATCTCGATCACGCGACAACTAAACATCGCTGTAAGTCTCCGATACAAACCACGGATGTCGCGGTGATTTAAACTATAGTATAAAGGCAGAAGAAACAGCGCTGCAACAACACTGACGTGGAAAACAGGAGAGCCGTTGTGCGACAACCATGCAGTTAGAATTCTTTTCAATCCACAAATCACCTACATTTACAATGGATTTACTGTGGTATCGTGGCAGAAATGTAGGATATTCATGCCGAATTTTATTATATTATTAATGTGTACACTACCAGTCAAAGATTTTGAACGGTCTGATTTTAAATGTTTTTTTGTTTTTTTTTTTTTAAAGAAGTCTCTTCTGCTCACCAAGCCTGCATTTAATTGATCCAAAATACAGCAAAAGCAGAAATATTGTGAAATATTTTACTATTTAAATTAACTGCTTTTAAAAATGTAATTTATTCCTAAAATGTAATTTATTCCAAAGCTGAATTTTCAGCATCATTACTCGTCTTGTGTCACATGATGCTTCAGAAATCATTCTAATATGCTGATTTGCTGCTCAAGAAACGTTTATTATTATTATTATTAATAATAATAATAATAATAATAATATTTAAAAGTTTTCATTCTTTGATGAATAGAAAGATCCAAAGATCATCATTTATCTGAAATGAAAAGGTTTTGTAACATACACTATAGCATTTAAAAGCTTGCAGTCATGCTTTAAATTGATCAAAAGTGATGATAAAAACATTTATAATGTTACAAAAGATTTCTATTTCAGATACATGCAGTTCTACTGAACTTTCTATTCATCAAAGAAACCTGAAAAAAAAAAAAAAATTCTACTCACCTGTTTAACAATAATAATAATAAAATATGTTTTTTTGACCAGCAAATCAGAATATTAAAATGATTTCTGAAGGATCATGTGACTGGATTAATAAAAATTCAGCATTGAAATCACAGGAATAAGTTACATTTTAAAATATATTCAAATAGAAAACAGTTCATTTAAGTAGTAAAAATAGTTCAACATTTTACTGTTTTTGCTTTACTTTGGATCAAAAACAAAGCAGGCATGGTGAGCAAAAGACACTTATTCACTAAAAATTCTTAAAATTCTGTTATAATTCTTACAATTTTACCCTTTAAAAACAAGGTTGTTTACATTGAATTGCCTTAAATGGAACATGATCTTTACTTAAAATCCTAATGATTTTTGGCATAAAAAAATCAATAATTTTGACCCACACAATGTATTGTTGGGTATTGCTACAAATATACCCGTGATACTTACAGCTGGTTTTGTGCTCCAGGGTCACAAATATCCTTTATGTACTAATGTACTAATAAGCAAAAAATATTTTTTATAAATTCATTCATTTTATTGCTGAAGAGTGTTCTTCTCCTGAGAGAATTTACTTTTCTTTCAGTCTGAGGTGCATTCATTCATCACTTTTGGTGTGAAAGGGCTTTTATGTTTGGCAGCATTAGAAATTTTTATATTATAAACAAACAAGCAAGGCCAGATTTAAAAAGTAACGCAAATGTAACGCAGCGCATTACTCTTCATAAAATGCAACTATGTAACACAATTAGTTACTTTTTTAGGGAGTAACGCAAAATTGTAATGCATTACTTTTATAAGTGACTTTCCCCAACACTGGTAATAATGCTGGTAAAGCAGATTTCACTGACTGCGCTCATTAATCAGCTCCTCATTTACAGTCACAGCATTTTCCCCCAACAGACAGACATATGATAGCATTTGACTGATGAACTCATTCAAAACACTGCTGATCTACTGATTCACAATCTCAAAACTAAACTGAAATGAGAAAAGGCAATGCTAATCTAATTTCTGAAATAAAAAAAAAAAAAAAAAAAATTCTCTTGGGTTTTGGATTTCAGATCTGCTTGAGCTGTGTGTGCTGATCGAGTTTAAACTTTTAAGTTTTAACTTGGGAAAAAATGGTGTACTATGAATATTGCCGACTCTTTTGCTTGTGATGTTCCTCATGTGTAAATCTACTACTGAATACATGTAAATACAAGTCAAGAAAGTCTTCCACAGAGCTGGACATTCTGCATATCATTTATTGCCCTATATTAAAAGTGCCATATATTTTACCTATAAGGCGGGTGTATAATTTTCACTTGAGCACATTCTCTGGCTCGATGAAGTTTATAACGTATAAAACCCTTATAGTAAAAAACAAATCAAAACACTAATACCTATATCCTAGAATCCCTCTCTTTCTTGCTGACTGATCTGGTTCATCAGCAGTTCAGTCTGTTCATCTACTGTATGACACAAGTCATATGGACGACTGCTATTGAACTATATTTTGCTCCAGTTTCTCACTTCCACTGTCGCCTCATGAGGATCCTGCCAACCCAACTTTTAAAACCAACCACTCCGAGCACGTCAGTCAGATACGTCACTGGGACAAAGTCTTTATTTCTAAAGTTTAGGTCACAGCACTCAAATGTCACTCATGGAATCATTTTCTCTTAACACTAGAAATAAAATCATGATGCTTTAAATTAACTTCACAGTTTAAACATAAGTGAGGCACAGTCCATCAGAAAATCACAGTTTCCATTGTGTCAGACATTAAAATGAAGACTAAATAAGCATATGCAGACATGTATATATAACTAGTATTCTAATAATCTACGCAAGTCAACTAATGGGTGGAAAAAAAAGGTTTTAGTTTGCAAAACTGAGAGAACACTGTGACACTCAGGAAGCTGCTGAGGTACGTTTACTGTCCGACGTTCTGTCCGTCCGTCTCCTGATTGGTCAGCTGCAGCAGATAGAACGCTGCCACAGCCAACAGGATACCGCAGATGGGCATCATGAGGCGGAGCTTATATCTATGCCACACCCCCTCCTCTGTCTCTACCTCTGTGACTTTCCTGCTCTTCTTCCTTCGTCCTTTCTGTCGTTTCTCAAACGCCTCCAGTTCGGCCTGAAACACACACACACACACACACACACACACACATCTCAGAAGCTTCAATCAGCAAGAATCTCTCGTTACCGCAATGGACGTCATAGGAAGATCCTGATATCCACTAACCCACCCATAACCATCCTCACACTAACCTGCTGATGTGAGGAGATGGAAAGCTAAACATCAACTGATTAAAGAGCCTTTGAAACAGTGAGCAGCTCTCCAGATCACGTGTCAATTTTCAGATCTCGTCTGACATTCGTGCGTTTCTCGACTCACCTGCTGCTTTCTCATTTCTTCCTCCAACGCGGCTCGTTCCTCTGCTGCGCAAACCTGAAACACACATGCACACACACACACACACAAAGCTAATTGGCCAGTAACTGTTTCTCCAAGTTTCCCACTGAGCTGATGGCTGTGTGTGTGTGTGAAATGGAATCTGTGTCCATTAACCCTCAGCTGGGTTGGAAAGTGTGTGTGTGTGTGTGCTGTTTTAAAGTTTCATACTCTCTCTGTCTGAGCCAAAAGAATCAATGACCCTGCAGTGGATTTTATGGCCCTTCTCCATGACAACAGCTCCTGTGTCGCGCTACACTTTCACCCCCTCACAGCCATAACTCTGTGTGTGTGTGTATGTGTGTGTATGTGTGTTACTTTAGGGACAGCGTTGTAAACTAAATCTGACAAAACCTCCTAGGTGACATCTTCAAAGATAAAATGATTATATCTATATAAAAAAAAAAAAAATGTTTTTCTTTTGGAGTTTGAGTTAGTGTAGTATGTGCACAAATATTAAAAAAAATTACTTCTGCATGTTTTTTTCTGAGTAAATGTGTGTATCTTTGAGTTCATAAGTGTATGTTTGTGGGTGGTTGTATAAGAGTGTGTGATTGTGTGCGTTACCTCTGCATGTTTCTTCTGCAACTCTCGACACGTCTCATCACACACGAGCAAGTCATCTTCTGATTTCACACGAGAACAGGGGAATTCCTAAACGCACGCAAACACAGTGAATAAATGTTTATTAAAGCCAAGTGACAACTTCATTATCACCTGATCACAGACATCACATCTGTGCTGACGCTCACGTCTCTGCTGGCTGAAGGAAACGTGTCGTGGTGCGCTCGTACCTTTTTGATCCTCCTGCAGGGACACCGGAGCTTCACTCGCTGGCTGCAGCTCTGATCGCACTCGCCCGGGTGACACGGCAGCTTACAGCGGTGGCCGCATCCCAACTGCACGCGCCCGTTAACAAGCAATTAACACATAAAATGAAACGCCATTAGCTTTTCACTTCCAAACAAAACATCCTAGTCTGACTGAATGTTTCAACTCTTCCGGAAACAGTAACACGAGCACTCGTCACACAATCGAGTTTTTCAGACCTGCTTTGGACACTGATTCTGACAGGAGCTCAGCAGCTGTTTGCCCTGTTCATCTGCAGATGTGAACGTCCTACAAAACACACACACAAACACATTCATCACTGAACATATTAAATAAGCGACATTATCAATTAGGCTTTTCAAATACGGCCAACGACTGAATGCTGCGGGCGAGTCCAGCACGCTTCACTCACACACACTCGATGTACAGGCTGGAGATCTTGCAGTGGCAGCGCTGACGGACCATCAGCCCACAGGGAGGGCAGTTACCACGGTGACAGGGCAGGGCACAAGGGTGGGTACAGCCAGCGGGACGGGGCTTCAAACAACCCTCTTCACACTGCTCACACTCCGGACCGGCCTACACACACACACACACACACACATATACATATATATATATATATATATATATACATATATACATATATATATATATATATATATATATAAAGAAAGAGAGAACCAGTCATCGTGAGAACACAGCTCAGGGCAATGGTGTCAAAAGGTCATGTGACCTACCTTAGTTTTGTCAGAGTTTGGCACAGCAGTCACACGATGGCAGTCCAAGCTACACGTATGGTTTCCACACGCTAAATTCCGTCCACACGACCGGCCACAAGAAAACGGCCCACGAGCGTGACACAGAACTGGACTCACCTTCAACACACACACACACACACACACACACACACACACACGCATACACACACAGAGCTCTAAA
The DNA here is from genome assembly GCA_036247105.1 of Cirrhinus mrigala. Classification (NCBI taxonomy): domain Eukaryota; kingdom Metazoa; phylum Chordata; class Actinopteri; order Cypriniformes; family Cyprinidae; genus Cirrhinus; species Cirrhinus mrigala. Next base: position 1,241,705 of record JAMKFB010000308.1, read on the forward strand.
AAGGACTGACAAGTCACTTTATCAGGGTTCATACAGATACTGTAAAATGAAATTCCAGGACTTTTCAAGCACTACTTTTTTCTTCAATCAGAGATTTCTCTTATTGAACAACATCTTCCAGACTTTTTTATAAAAATATACTAAGAAGAAAAATGGCAGAATAAAGTAAAGCACCTGCGAAGTATTACTACTAATGTATTACAAAGTACACTACACTTTTACTATAGTAAAACCACTGTTAATTTTCCTAAGGGGTTTGTGTAGGCCTATACTTTTTTCTTTTTGGTTTTTTGTTTGTTTTTAGAACTGTACTGCATTAATGTTTTCTACTGTTTAAGGAGAAAAAAAAAAAAAAAAAATCAGAAAAAAGGAGTGGCGAAATTGCTCCAAAATCCTGATCTGAAACAAATGATTAACAAACCTGCACTGAAGTTCCGATCTAAATCAAATGATTCGCGATCCGTTTGGAGCGCTTCTAAATACTGAATCATTTTGCGACAAAATGGTTTAACTGATTCAGAGTTTCAAAAAGCTCAGTTTCACCCATCACTATGTGCTTTTTAAAACTGTTACAAGTGATGTTGCAATTCGAAAATGAATGGTATATATATATATATATATATATATATATATATATATATATATATATATATATATACAGGGGTTGGACAATGAAACTGAAACACCTGGTTTTAGATCACAATTAGTATGATATTGGGCCTCCTTTTGCAGCCAATACAACATCATTTCATCGTGGGAGTGACAAATACAAGTCCTGCAAAGCAGCCAGAGGGATTTTGAGCCATTTTCCTCTTGCAGAACAGTGGCCAGGTCACTATGTGATGCTGATGTGGGAAAACGTTTCCTGATTCGCTCCTCCAAAACACCCCAAAGTGGCTCAATAATATTCAGATCTGGTGACTATGCAGGCCATGGGAGATGTTCAACTTAATTTTCATGTTCATTAAACCAGTCTGTCACCAGTCTTGCTGTGTGTATTGGTGCATTATTATCCTGATACAGAGCACTACCTTCAAGGTACAATGTTTGAACCATTGGGTGCACATAATGAAACTTTACACTCTGCTCTAACTGGTGTAATGTACAATAAGTGAAGATTGGGCACCAGACAGCGCAAATATAGCCATGAAACCTCCAATACTATATTGGCGAGTGTTTCAGTTTCATTGTCCAACCCCTGTATATATATATATGAAGAGTTCAGATGCAAAACCAGCTAAAAGCCATCTCGGTCAAAAAATGAGATAATGATACTGAGTGACTGCTCCTGACTCACAGTATACGTCCATCAAATACTTTTACTTCAAACTCACTAAATTCCAGCCTCAGCCCAATCAGAAGTACCAGTACTTACATAGAAACCTATACAAAGTAGCCAGAAAGAAATGCTAATTTTAAAGAAATACGTCAGATGGATTTAGAGGCTTTTGCATCTGAACTCTTCAATATATATATGCAGCCCTAAAAACAGCGAGAGCCAATCTGCCCCGTGGCATCAAGCAAGCAAAACGCTTGTATGCACAAAAAATAAATAATCACTTTACTGACAGCAAGGACACACGGAGTCTGTGGCAAGCCATTCAGACCATCACTGATTACAAGCCCCTGCCACAGGCCTGCGTTGACGACACATCCTGCACAAAAACTACAAACAGCTCCCAAGAACCAGGCACTCTGTCTCCAGCCGACGTAAGGAAGACTCTATCCAGGGTTAACCCACGCAAGGCTCCGGGTCCTGACAACATTCCTGGCCGTGTACTGAGAGACTGTGCTGCCCAGCTGACGGATGTCCTAACAGATATCTTCAACACGTCGCTGAGCCAGGCAGTCGTCCCCACGTGTCTCAAATCCACCTCCATAATTCCAGTACCAAAGAAGTCCCCTGTGTCCTGTTTGAATGACTACCGTCCCATAGCACTCCAATCATGATGAAGTGCTTTGAGAGGTTAGTTATGCACAATACCAAAACCAGCCTCCCCAACACACTCGATCCGCTCCAGTTTGCATACCGTCCAAACCGCTCCACGAACGATGCCATTTCCTACACCCTCCACCCAGCTCTTACTCACTTAGAAAACAAAGACTCTTATGTTAGAATGCTGTTCATTGACTTCAGCTCAGCATTCAACACAATAATCCCACAACAGCTCATCAACAAACTAAACCTTCTGGGCCTTAACACCTCCCTCTGCAGTTACCCCTCTCCCCTCCCTTCTGGACAATTTCCTTGTGCGAAGCACCGGTAAAGGCACCAGTATTTTGATGGACCCCACCCATCCCTCCCATCATCTCTTCCAGCTCCTGCCATCAGGAAGACGCTACAGGAGCATCAGAGCCCGCTCTGCAAGACTGTTTGACAGCTTTTTCCCCCAGGCTGTGAGAGCCCTCAATTCCAACCACCTCACCCCACTCTGAAACCTTATCCACAATGTAAACTGTTGAAAAACTCAAAACACTGTGCAATTCTGAGTGTGCTACCTACAGGTGCGTGGGCTAGACAAACCACCTGTAGAAACACTCTTTTCTCTCTATATGCACCAGACACTTTCTTATTAACACTCCAAGTTACAAGGACCTAATAAGGACTTAACGAATGTTTACTTTTCAATGCACCACAAATCATATTGCACTATTTGCTTCTTAACCTTTAAATACCTCTTCTGCACATTATCATGTACAGTTATTATGTAAAGTACTTGTATAGTCTGTCTTAGGTTATATGTATGTATAGTCAATTATTTATAGTATATGTATAGTTACATGTATAGGTTTAAAAAATTGTTTCTACGTCTAGTGCATGTATGTCCACACGTGTAGCGGAATGACAACAAAGCTCGCATTGACTTGACTTGATATATACAGTAGTCAACATTTGAAGTGGATCAAAAAAGTTGTCCTAATACAAGAATGGGTATTGTTTTGGACAAGTTTGATGAATGGTTTTGATCGACTTCAAATCTTGACCACTGTGTATGTGTATATATATATATATATATATATATATATATATATATATATATATATATATATATATATATATATATATATATATATATATATATATATGTGTGTGTGTGTGTGTGTGTATATGTATATGTATGTTACATAACTAATATATAAACTAATACTAGATTAACTAAAAGTTTCTCAGCCGTCTCTGCCGTCACTTTAAGACCTGATGAACTGATCCAATCCACTCACACACATCGGATTTCTTTCTCAACTCTTTAAGTAAGTCAGCTGTATCTCCATCGATCGTCATATTGCCGGTGACTGTGATATCATGTGAGTTTGAGTGAGTGTGAACAAACACAAGTCATCGCTTCCAGCCTTTCAGTACTACAATTGTTTGACCTTCAGTTTAATCTGAAGAACGCAAGATCCAGCTTATCAGCTGCAGTGTGAAATGAACCAGACGTGCTGGGGTGTGTGTGTGTGTGTGTGTGTGTGTGTGTGTGTGTTCACCTCATGTTCTCCCAGACAGGCTCTGTAGAGAAAAACAATACACGCACAATGTTGTCATTTACAGCAGCAGGAAACACAATGACATCATCTATTGCAGTTGGACTCACTTTAAAAACACTCACACACAAACAGATGTAGAGCTACTTTAAATCACCTCACATACACTCACGCACTTTTGACCAGAGTGTGTTAGCCATATGTGCGGAAATCCCTACAACACCAACAACACACACTGCCAAACTCACGCTTCCCCAGCGCTCCTACAAATACACAGCAGCCACTCCTGCAGTGACTCTGTGTGTGTTTGTGTGTGTGTGTGTGTGTGCGCTTACGTTGGGATGGGCACCATGCAGGACGGACACGGTAGAGCCGTTCGCACAAACGCAGGAGTTGAGGGTTGTTCCCACGGACCGGCCAGCGTGGCCTGCAGGACGGGTCACAAAACTACAGTTACACCAGTGATAGTAAACAGTGAGATTTCACAATAAAAACTGAAACGCAGTTAGAATTTCATTAAAAAAACAAATCAGATCAAGCGATCAAACTATTATATGTACGGAGTATTTATGTTTTTAAACAAGATGACCGATACGTTTTTCACAGCACATCACATCAGCATCCATCTGTTATTTTAATATGCAAAACTGTCAGCCAATCACAGCAATGGCAGGAAAGGAAAGAGGAATTAAGATATGAGGTGAGCGTCGTACCCGGTCAGCGGATTTAACCAGCACCTGGTCGTGACACGGGGCCGGGCAGAGGTGGACGCAGCCGGCTAACGGGCGCATGCAGGGCTGCTTGCAGGGCGGACACGGGCCGAAGTGACACCTGTGCTTCTCCTGAGACGAGTGATGACACGACGGCGGTTTCCTTCAGAGAAAAGCAAACGTCTCACTACGACATCATTCGACACGACAGAAGCGGACAGAAGACGCGTGCGTACCTGCAGAGCTCCTTACAGCGCGGCGGTTTGGTGCTTTTCTCTCTCCCGCAGGGCACAGAGATCGCGGTCGAGCCGCAATCACACCGCACCTCCACCATCTCAGGACACGGATAACAGCTGCCTGAAATACAAACACACACGCAGGTGATCGGACGGGATCGGTGCGTTCATTTGACGTCTCCTGACATCAGCTGTGAGAAATCAGGCTTCACCAAGCAGGAACGGCTGATCTTCTGACCGGGCCGCACACACTCGCCGCCTGACATTTGGATATCAGAGCCGTGTGCCGAGATAGCAGCCGTTTGCCAGATAACATTGTTGTTAGAGACACACATTTGCATTTGGCACACAGCAAGTGAAGGAGAGCGCGAGGCATCGGCGAACAATTCGACAGCGTGCGATAACCTCTATCCTCCGTTACCTTTACCACACACACACACACACACACACACACCTGCTCTGAGAAAAGGTCAGTTTATTCAGGCAGACGAACTGGACTCGACTGCGCTGATAACCAGCAGACAGGAAGCGGTTCTGGCCAAACATGACTGTGACACAAACACAAGAGCCAATCAAACTCCCACACAAGAGACTGGCATAAACACTCCCGTCTGCCCTCAGGACAGGAAACACTCCCCCTGGTCACAGGATACGCTCCCGCCGGATGCGGGTCAGCCGCTATGTGTGAGAAAGCGACCCCTTCGGAAAAATAAAAGAGCCTGTTTTTGTTTCTCTTTACAAAGTGTGGCGACAAATTCAACTGCAGCGAAGCAATCATCTCTTCCGCTTTACTACTAGTTACAGCAGCAAATCAAAACAGAACGACTCACTGAAATCAATCGTGATCGATCAGCGTTTCAACCGCAGAATAACGTCAGCAAACCAGCTTGAGATCAATCATGTCACATTTACCTCAGGAAAGACATTCAGTGACCACAATGTGATCGTTAACTGCAAAAAATAACTTATAAATATCTGCACTGTATTACACATTAGTTACATTTTTATTTTAACCTGCTGTCTTCAATATCTAATGTATGCTTGTATAAATTTATCATGAAAACAAGTTATGACATCCACTGATTACATGTTTGTATTTCAACAAATTGGAGTAGAAACATTTACATCATTAAAAATGTTATTATAATATTATTTTATTATTATCAATACTGCCTCATGTGCAATTTAAATGTTTACAAATCACATTAATATTATAGTAATGTACCAACTGACAGGGTTTACAGCATTAGCTCGATTGTCTCTCCCAATAATCCGATACCAAATCAAATTGTATTGAGATGAAATCTGCTCAGAGCTCTAGGCTTACTTTTCTTTTTAGGAGCATTTGTGCTCGTAACTTAAAAAATTTAGGAGCACAGTCAAAATTTCACGAGCACCTTCTAATCAATGATCAAAAAAATCTGATCAAAAATTAGCCTTCCCATTACAAGGCGATATTTGATTCCGGAAAGTGATTTACAGGGGAATTTTGTTTTTACCTTTGTAATGCCATTTTACTAACTTTAGTAAAAGTATGTCATCTTTTATGTCAAATTAAAACATTTCTAATTAAAACAACAGAATAAGAACACGTAGAATAAGAATAATTTACCAATCAAATGAAATCAGTATTAACAAAATTAATTTGTTCTACAGAGGTGCACAAAAGAGTCTGTAGGTGTACTTTCATTTAATGAGGCTCAGAGGTGGCACGAGTGCAATCAAATTCATAAATTCATAACATTTGTGATAAATATATCAGTTGTGACTTGTTTCAGACTATTTTTGACGACGAAATAGAGCAAAATCAGTCAATAGTGTTCTAGTCAGACAATGTAAGTCACTTAATATGAACTTCTTGTTTATTGAACTGTTGTATTAAATCAATATCTCATTTACAAACTCACTAGCGGTCACTCATCTTAGTTCATGGTGATCTCAGTTCCATTATAATGAATGAAGCTCTCTACACCGCACAATCAAGCTCTTATTTACACGTTGTTTATGAGAGGATTGGTGAGATCTGTCTGTGATTCATTACTCAACGCTGCAAAAACACATAGAAACCTTTGAGGCTCCCCTCAGCGCAAACACAAATATGCTGATGGGGTCAGTCGCACTGATGCTTCTAAATATTTTTTTCCATAGTCGCACACAGTAGTTTTTAGTCATCAATGTGACCAAAATGGTCTGTGGAGCCCTGCTGCATTGAATCGCATGCTTGTGAATTGAAATCGAACTGAATCATATCTGTCTCAATGCCCAGCCCTACTAACTCCTGCTTGTTAATGCAAACATCCAATCAGCCACGATGTGGTGGAACGTCAGAACACAGGAAAGCATGCAGACGCGGTCGTGAGTTGGCTGCGGCTCACAGTCCCGTGAGGAACAGGGTTCGCCATGCGTGTATTCATAAATGAGTGTGTGTCAGCGCTCACCTTGGTGGCACACGGACGGGCATTTGTGGTTCCTGCAGCCCAACATTCGACCACAGCTCATGTCACACGGAGGGCAGTTCCCTGGACAACACTGCAAACACACACACACGTCAGTGACACACAAACACACAGGTTGATGCGAGGTGTGAATGAGACGCGCTCACGTGTGTCAAATAGATGAAGTGTGTGTGTTACACAAACCTTTCTCTTGCACTGGTGTCGGCTGCAGGTCCGTGTCTTGTTGCACTTGGACTCACAGAGATATTCCTTATGACAGGGCAAGAGTTTGCTGTAGCGGCCACATCGACACGTCTTTTCTACCTCCTGCACACACGCACACGTACACACAGGTTAATTTCACTTTAATCTGTATCTATGTTCACATTGGGCGTTTGGAACTGTTTCTGGCATTTCTGGCAGTCTTTGTAAATGCAAGCCAGGGCTAGAATGCCAGAAAATTCAGTCCTGTTATCAGAGAATCCCGGAACACATTAGTCCAACATTAGTCCATCACTTTGCGAGGTCAGTAATGTGTGTTGAACCAAAACATGGCATCAGTGTATCGTAACATCCCTACAAATAACATGGTGCCAGGACAGTCAGTGAAACAACATCTGCGTAGTAATCTAGCGAGCGTGTGTGTGTGTGTGTGTGTGTGTGTGTGTGTGTGTGTGTACCTGTCGGCAGGTCTCACAGGCTCCTCTGTGGCAGCGCATTGAGCAGGTGTGTAAACCACAATCCAGTTTCTTCCCACAGGTGTCTCCACAGGTGGGCACATCAACCGTACAAGGCAACACGCTCTCTGAACAAACACAGCACACAACACATCAACAAGTTCAATGCGGTACGGTTTGACCGAGGCACTGATCCTCATCACTTGTATGGAAAATAATTCTGATTTTACTCCAGTCAAATCATAAACTAAAACTTTTGAAATATGATTTTATATGAGTTGATTTTACCAATTAAAACTTCAACTGTCAATCGATTGAAGTACATCACTGTCATTTACAGACATTATTTTTCTGTCATTAATGCTTTAACACATTTTAAGTGAAGAAACTAAATAGCAGACTGCTGCTAGTGTGTGTGTGTGTGTGTGTGTGTGGACTTACTTGTCTTGCCACAAGAACAGGAGCGATTTCCTGCACGAGGACATTCTCCACACACACCTGCGTGACACACACGCTCACATGTGTGATTCCCACAGGACAGCGGACGACCACACACCTGTACAAACACACACACACATCAGACAGCTGTTACACACACACACACACACACCCTGTACAGCTATCTTTGTGCAAATATTCATTGACACAGTGCAATCTCTAGCTCCTTACCCTAACCCTACTCATCAGAACTAAGTGCCTCACCCAAACCCTTACCCAAAACCTAACCTTTACCCAATTATAACCTGATCCCTAAAACCAAGTCTTGACCCTCAAACAGGCCTTTAAAGGGGTCTCAGCAAGTGAGGACCAATCAAAATGTCCTCACTGCGAAATCGGTCCTCACAAAGATATCTGTACAAGTGCACACAAACACACATCAGACAGGTGCTACACACACGCACACACCTGGTCGCAGTGCCACTCTGGACTGGCACACGGTCTCTCGGCCCGCCGCCGGCCACACGCACACGTCTGCAGACTGACCCGCGGACACGGCGCACAGTCACCTGCCCAACAGGAGAGAGCGAGTGTGACTCGGCTCATCACGTATCTGAATATAACCATCCGTCAATGTGATGCGGGTGATACCTGCGTGACAGGCGTTTGCGCAGGCGTGTATTCGGCACGGAAGCGTCCGTCCGCAGATCTTCGCGCAGCTCCAGGCTTTAGCGCTGCAGCGGCGCGGAACACGAGACGATTTCCCACACAGACAAGAAACACTCACCATCTTTGGACAGGGGGGACACGGACCTCAAACACACAGAGACACAGAAGTGAACATGCTACATGTATGACTTTAAGGTAACAATATAACTACAGTTATACTAGTATTGTTATAGTTATAATAGTAGAGTTTTAGCTTTAACAGTATCGTTAAAGGAGTGGTTCACTTTCAGAACAAACAATCAAGTCAAGTCAAGTCAAGTCACCTTTATTTATATACCGCCTTTAACAATACAGAATTGTGACAAGGCGGCTGTACAGTATTAGATAGGAAACAGTACATCAACAATGCCAAAGGCAACAGTAAACACTCACATTTTAGGTAAAGGTAGTTAATCAAAAACAATAAAATAAAATGCAATATTGTGTTGAGAGAAAGTGTCCCCAACTAAGCAAGCCAGAGGCGACAGCGGCAAGGAACCAAAACTCCATCGGTGACAAATGGAGAAAAAAACCTTGGGAGAAACCAGGCTCAGTCGGGGGGCCAGTTCTCCTCTGGCCAAAATCACATATAATGTACTCACTACCTTGTCATCTGAGATGTTTTCTTCAGTCATAAAGAAATTATGTTTCCTGGGGAAAACATTTCAGGATTTCTCTCCATATTGTGGACTTCAATGGTGCCCTAAAGTTTTATCTTCCAAAATGTAGTTTAAATGCAGCTTCAAATGGTTCTAAACAATCCCAGCCAAGGAAGAAGGGTCTTATCTAGCGAAACGCTCGGTTATTTTATAAAAAAAATTGACAATTTATAAAATTTTAAACCTCAAAAGCTCATCTTGTCTAGCTCTGCGTGAATTCTGTGTATTCCGGTTTAATACAGTTAGGGTATGTCGAAAAACTCCCATCTCGTTTCCCATCTCCAACGTCAAAATTGTCCTACATCGCCGTTTTAACTTTTTTTTGTAAAGGGCATTTGATCTTCTTTGCACATTCACTGCGTCTGTACTTCTGCAGCAATGTAGGACGATTTTGAGGTTGGATGAGAAAATGAGATGGGAGTTTTTCGACATACCCTAAATGTACTGAACCGGAATACACAGAGTACACATGCACATGCCAGAGCTAGACAGGACAAACATTTGAGGTTAAAAAGTAGGGGTGCTCCGATTGATCGGCCACCGATCATTATCGGCCGATAATCCCTTGGGGATGTTTGATCGGCGGTCTCTAAAAAAGCCGATCTCATAAACCAATCTAAAGCTGATGACGCACCTGCAATGAGAGGTTTGGTACGACATGCAGCGGCACAGTCTCATGCGCTAATTGTAAAACAATTATAATACTGAAGGTGAGGTACAATTCATATTTCTTCATTTAATTACTTATAAAGTAATTTGAAAACCTTATGTGAGCTGTAATTTCACAAACAGCACGAGTGAATGACCACTCCAATCACCACATTGCATCTGACTATAAGCGAGCTGCGCAGAAATTGTTACTTGCACAACAGAATCAGTGTCGCATCATCGCTAAAGTTTGTAAACTGCATTTCTTTTTAATTCTTTCCAGTGTTTAACCATTCAGCGCTCGCGCGCTCTCCTGGAGACTGGGCGCTCATGCACACTTGAAGCGTAAACACATAACGCCACGTTCACATACCTCTGTTTGCAGTGCGTATTTTTTCCGCGCTCATGTTAACGGATTAAAGCGTTCAAGCTGCACACGGTCGTGGTTTAGTAGTGCGTTCCAGGAGCGTGGTATCTTCAGCAGTGTAGAGATCGTTTCCGCACGGAGTCTGTGCTGCACGCGCAGAATTAAAGTGACAGCGCATTGTTTGCGGTAACATTAAATATGCTGAAAAAGTATTTTCAATAACAATGTTTGGATTCAAAATCAAAATAATGGATAAATGTGATTGTGAAAATCAGACTTGTGCTTAAGCTATTGTGCAATAATTGCACAATTCTAAGAACAAAAATGCAAAAAATTTAAAAAGTCTAAAAAATGCTCCCCTCCACCCCTCAAATTAAAAAACTTCCCTCTCTCTCTCTCAAAAAAAAAAACCAAACAAACGAAAAAAAAAAATTATAAAAATCAGGCCCTGAATAAGTGTCTAAAAATCCTGATTCGAGTATCTCTATAAATAATTCTAAATGATTAATTTTAGGCTTTAAAAAGATCAGCATCAGTGATCAGATCGGCGATCTGCCTCAAAAATCCTGATCGGAGCACCACTATTAAAAAGTATATACTTTTTTTTTTTTTTTTTTTTTTAAATAAAATGACCGATCGTTTTGCTAGATAAGACCCTTCTTCCTCAGCTGGGATCATTTAGATCCCTTTGAAGATGCATTTAAACTACATTTTGGACATTCAAACTCACGGCACCACTATATGAAGAACATTTCCTCAAAATAACATAATTCTTACCGACTGAAGTAAGAAAGACATGAACATCTTGGATGACAACGGGGTAAGTACATTATCTGTACATTTTTGTTCTGGAAGTGAACTTCTCCTTTAATAGGTAATGTACATGATTCATAAATGAAAAATAACTCAAGTTGAAATTTTATTTTAGTGTTTGTCTGTAGCATTACAATGAGCTTGTGTTCACTGACACGTGTGTGTGTGTGTGTGTACCTGGATGACACAGCAGCAGGCAGCGATGTCCACATGATGGTTTGAACTCACGTTCACACACCTGGCCACAGGAATGTGGGAGGAGCCAGGGGTCGGGCACAGGCTCCGCCTCCTTCCCACAGTAACAGTAATATCGAGTGGGCGTCTGATGAGGACTGTATTCGTACCTGCACTTGGGACTGACGGAGACAGAGAGGTGTGACATGACGGCGCTCGATCGGTGAGACTGCTGCGACGTCATTGCACAGACACTCACCATGGCCACGGGTGATCTTTTTTTCCGAAATCCTCGTCGGTCACTGAGGACACCAGGAAAATGGAGTCTTTGGCCCATTTCTGAATGCAGGTGATGTGGAAAATACAATAACAGGCCCCACAACTCCACACCTGAGACACAGAAAGAGAAGCGGTGAGCAGCGAGTGTGTACTGGTTTCACTATACTTGTTCTGGACCAAATGTCCTCACTTCTATTGTGACATACTTTGACAAACCACTAGGGTTAATAGAAAATATCATTAACCTGTTGGAAAATCAATGCAAGTGTATGTGTGTTTATGAGTGTGTGTGTCTCTCACGGCCTGTGTTCTCCTGACAGACGCGATGCAGATCAGACATGTGATTCCTCCAGACTGACACACTTCATGCAAATAATGACGCGTTTTCTCCAGAAGGCGGACGTCAGCATCATCTGAACACAAAGACACACACAGATAGACACAGATCTCTCATCAGATCATCGCGCATGAGTGCGACGTCGGTACCCGTGTGAGAGGTGTAGGGAGAGAGAGCCGACTGAAGAATTTTCCCCCGCTTCCCTCCGTCTTCACTAACGTCATCCTCATCCTCAGAGGAAGAGCTGTACGGCTCTGTGGCCAATCGCTGTGCGGCCGCCTGGTCAGACTTCCTGATCTCCTCGAACCTGGACTGAGACGACACTGCAGAGAAACAGAGAGACCGGTGGGAACGGCGGTTGATTGGAGAGACAATCCTCGAGTCAGTCTCGGCTCGTTACTCTTCGTGGGGTTACGCTACCTTTCACCTCCCTCGTTTCTCTGACCTCTGACCCCACAGCTCCAGGAGGACGCGCCACCGAGGGGTTGGGGGGGACCTGACCTCTGCCCCGACCCCGACCCCGCTGCCTCCACGCCGGATCCATGACTCTGAAAGCAACAGAGAAGAACATGAAGGACTGAATCTGACAGCACCAGATTATATAGTGAGTTCAAACCATCATGTGGACAAATCGCTGTAAAATCACTAATCAAAGATAAAGAAACCACCGAAGAGGTATGGTAAAATTACAGAGGAAACACTGGAAAAACACAGTAAATCACCCACCACATATGGTAATGCAGTGTAAAAAAAAAACCCTGAAGAAACACCATCAAATCACTAATGGGTAAAATGAATAAAACTGCTGATGAAACATGGTAAATTAAGGTATAATCTCACTGTAAACAAGAGTACAATTACTAAAGAAACACCACTAATGGGTAAAAATAAATTAGACTAATGATAAAACGTGGTAAATCAAGGTAAACTACTGATAAAACATGATAAATCAAGGTAAACGCTCACTGTAAACAAGAGTAAATAACATGAAACATAGAAGAAAGGTGAAACAAGGTAAATGAGGGTGAAAGCACTGACAAACACCGTAAGAACTACGTTAAAACATGGTAAACTCATTGATCGGTAAAAGAAGATGAAAGCATTACACGACAGATGTCAGCGTTCAATACAAGCGACTCTACCCTTCCTGGATCATTTCATTTGTAATTTAATAAATCAGTGTAATCATGTGACAATATGCGCGAACGTTAAGAAAGATGATATGATATAATGAGCACTCTTACCTGCACGAGTCACTCTAAAGATGAGCCCTGGAATCAGCACGCATGCGGAAGACGGCAGCGGCGAAGGGCATGATGGGAGATGTAGTCGTTAACCGCTCACGGTGTGTCGGAAACCTCACGTGAAAACGACAACTCCCATCAGCGTTCAGAAAGCGTCATTCAGTGACATGTCCGTTTTTCACATTACAAGTCCAAAAACAACAACAAAAAAAGTCCATCAGTCGTACCAAATAAATAAATAAATGCAGCTTTCCATTGACGTATGGTTTGTTAGGATTGGACAATATACAACTGTTTGAAAATCTGGAATCTGAGGGTGCAAAAAAAAATAAAAATAAATCAAAACAGAAAATCACCTTTTCAGCTGTCCAAATGAAGTTCTTAGCAATGAATATTACTATTTAAAAATTACGTTTTGATATATTTACAGTAGGAAATTTAGAAAATGTCTTAATGGAACATCTTTACTTAATATCATAATGATTTTTGGCATAGAAAAAAAAATCTATCTATCTATCTATCTATCTATCTATCTATCTATCTATCTATCTATCCAAGGCCGCATTACCCATTGGGCTAGGCGGGGCTGAAGCCCCAGGGCCCGAGCAAGGAGGGCGCCCGTGATTGGCTGTTGAGTAGATTGACTGGCCATCGGTAACGCCGATCGCCAAAGCCCCAAGACGCACCCCACATATTAGCGCTATTATGAGCTTTTCCTTAAATTCCATGCATTACCATTAGAGATGAAAACTAAGCGTTTGAATTTTGTTTACAAATCCAATGCATTTATTCTATTTATTCTATTTTACTTTTGAACGACATGTGCACGTATATCGCTGATGATCGCTGTGCCTAATGTCCGCATTCACCTCTCATCACTTCGTTCTGGCATGATCTGGAAATGGTACGCAATAGAATTTATCTTCGATAAGTAAAATGTCAGCTTTTCTAAAAACAAAGGGGGCTATCTAAAAAAATGAGGAGAAGGGAAAACATGAGCTAGTCAAATATCCATCTAGGTTATTTTACTAAAGCTGATGATGGGCACATGATAAAACAGCGTCATCGTTCCCACAGATTTAAGTTGAGTTTTTATAATCTTGCTGGATGTATAGCCTATTCCTTTTTGTGTTTAAAGAACGTATATTCGCTTATGGGTTGAGAGATAACCTGGTTGAAATATGTAAATCGTTTTGCACGTCATGATGTAGGCTAATCCATTTATTTAAATGCAGATTAAGCGTTGTGGTTTAAAACAAATTTAACCGTTCAAGGACATTAAGCAGCAAGGCAGAATTAATTTTGGCAAATGCGCGCGTTAAGATGATCTCAGATACGCGCAGCGCGCACCTGCTCGTACAGAGTTCTTTTTCGCGCCTTGCACTTAAACGTTCAAATACACATAGTTACGTGCCAAAATGCCCGTCTCCTCATCAACGCAGTCATTTGTGTCTTAAAAATGAACGTAGTGTAAGGTAAAGCATGTGTAGTAGTAGGCTATGAGATCTTGTCATTATATGATGAGATTTTAAAGGGGTAGTTCACCCAAAAGTAAAATACTGTCATCATGTACTCACCCGCAAGTTGCTCTAAACCTGTATGAATTTCTTTGTTCTCCTCAACATTTCTGGTCCCCATTGACTCCCAATAGGGGTTTTTTTCATAGTGTGAAGGGGGGTCCAGCAACCGTTTGTTTACCAGTTTGTTTCAGCTATATTTTTTTTGCGTTCAACAGCAGAAGCAAACTCATAAAGGTTCAGAACAACAACAGAATTTGTGTGAACTGCTCTTCTAAAGCAGCCTAGATGCTGTTACCGTTTGTGTCAAACATTAGAAATCACTTACTGTCCTTGACTAAATCACAGAATTCCATTTTTTTTTCGTTCTATTGTATGTCGTGACTGTTCACTTGTGTTTACTTGTGTGTACAAGTAAGCTTGTTTTTATTAGGCTAGTTTTTTTTTTTTTTGAATTATGAAATT
Organism: Cirrhinus mrigala; assembly: GCA_036247105.1. Classification (NCBI taxonomy): domain Eukaryota; kingdom Metazoa; phylum Chordata; class Actinopteri; order Cypriniformes; family Cyprinidae; genus Cirrhinus; species Cirrhinus mrigala. Next base: position 1,256,895 of record JAMKFB010000308.1, read on the forward strand.
TTAATGCAAAAAAAATTTTTTTTTTCATAATTAAAGATGTAATCTTGTAATCGAAAGGTTGCGGGTTCGAGTCCCAGGTCCGGCAGGGATTGAAGGTGGAGGGAGTGAATAACTGGCACTCTCTCCACCCTCAACCATGACTGAGGTGAGTCCCTTGAGCAAGGCACCGAACCCCCAATTGCTCCCCGGGCGCTGCAGCGATAGCAATATGGCTGCCCACTGCTCCGGGTGTGTGTTCACGGTGTGTGTGTGTGTGTGTGCGTGTTTGTTCACTACTCACTACTCACTACTATGTGTGTGTGCACTTGGGTGGGTTAAATGCAGAGCACAAATTCCGTGTATGGGTCACCATACTTGGTCACACGTCACGTCCTTTCATATATATATATATATATATGTATACACACATTGTGTGCAGAATTATTAGGCACGTTGATATTCTGGTCATATTTTTTTCCAAGCACATTTTACCAATTCCAAACCACATCAATCTTAATAACTACTATTAATTTTGTATTTAATCATTTATACGTGATATATATTTGTCCATGAAGGCTGGAAGTGAAAAACTCCTTATATTCAGGTGTGCGTAATTATTAGGCACGTTTTCTTTTACATATAAAAAAGCCAAAAAAGAGATTTAACCCAGACTGAAAAGTCAAAAATTATTAAATGCCCAAGAGAAGGATGCAAAACTAATGCAATACTAGAATTTGCAAAGTTAAGGCATGACCATTGGACAGAGAAATGCTGGTTGGGTCAGCACGGTGAGAAAAAAAACAGTGGAGAAGAAAAGACACGTTAACTGCAAAAGAATTAAGAATTAAAGTGAAGAATTAGCTGTGAAACCATCAGGAACCATTTAGTCTCCAGCGCCACCATTTTCCAGAGCTGCAACCTACCTGGAGTCTTCAGAAGTTCAATGTGTCAGGTTCTCAGAGACTTTGCTTGAGCAAAAAACCTAAAAAATGACCCTCATTTAATAAGAATAACATGCTGAAGTGTTAAGAAATACATGAAGACAGTTTTTTTTTATAGGCTTTATAGACAGATAAGTTGAGAGTGACTCTTGAAGGACCAGCACCACATCCTCTTGTACTTCTGATTCAAGAATTTGTCTTCCAGAATCTAGCAGTACATTTTGGGAGTTCATGTTTAGTCTGTCTCCTATCCTGAAAAGTCTGACTTGCAGAGATGGACTAAAATGAACTCCCAAAACTTACTGCCAGATTTTGGAAGATAAATTCTTGAAAGAGTGGTATAAGAGGATTTGATGCTGGTCCTTCAAAAGTCACTCTCAACTTATCTGTCTATAAAGCCTATAGAAAACTGTCTTCATGTATTTCTTAACACTTCAGCATGTTATTCTTATTAAGTGAGGGTCATTTTTTAGGTTTTTTTCTCAAGCAAAGTCTCTGAGAACCTGACACATTGAACTTCTGAAGACTCCAGGTAGGTTGCAGCTCTGGAAAATGGTGGCGCTGGAGACTAAATGGTTCCTGATGGTTTCACAGCTAATTCTTCACTTCAATTCTTAATTCTTTTGCAGTTAACGTGTCTTTTCTTCTCCACTGTTTTTTTTCTCACCATGCTGACCCAACCAGCATTTCTCTGTCCAATGGTCAAGCCTTAACTTTGCAAATTCTAGTATTGCCTTAGTTTTGCATCCTTCTCTTGGGCATTTAATAATTTTTGACTTTTCAGTCTGGGTTAAATCTCTTTTTTGGCTTTTTTATATGTAAAAGAAAACGTGCCTAATAATTACGCACACCTGAATATAAGGAGTTTTTCACTTCCAGCCTTCATGGACAAATATATATCATGTATAAATGATTAAATACAAAATTAATAGTAGTTATTAAGATTGATGTGGTTTGGAATTGGTAAATTGTGCTTGGAAAAAAATATGACCAGAATATCAGCGTGCCTAAGAATTATGCACACAGTGTATATATATATATATATATCATTATTGTGATGGGGGCCCTGCAGGAGCACCGGGGCCCAGTGAGGTCTTAATGCGACCCTGTATCTATCCACACACACACACACACACACACACACACACACACACACACACACACACACACACACATATAAATAAACGCCATACAGAAGGGTCTGGCCAGGAATTCTTTATTGAAGATGTATTTGGAATTTTTACAACTCATTTACTTCTCAGATTAAACTTTTAACTGATATTGCTAGAGCAGCAATATTATTAGTGTTTCTCTCTAAGTTTAAATGTTGAGAGTTTTGAGTGAAACTAGATCATACAGTCTTATGCTAATGAAAAGGTTACATTTCATCTTTATATTCTCTCATGATACACAGGACAGTATAAACATCAGGCTCGTACCATGATATAATAAGTAACCTAACCACAGAGAAATGTTGTGAACACCGATCATCATCTGTACAATATTTTACATTTGCGTGATTCCTGTCGCAGGTAGATGAAAGAACCAAAGAAAGATTGATCAGATTTCTTCTTCATTCTATTCTCTTCTTGTTGAAACACACACTGACAGCCCAGGATAAAAGTGACGCTGGGCCAGAGCTGATGTGTATCTATGTGTGATGATGTTTTATTCATCCTCACAAATCCATTCCAACCCAAGATGGACCACAAAATATGCAAGGCTTCTTTTCAAAGTTCTAAGAACTAATTAGTTTAATCAGGTTTATCGGCAGCTTTCATGTTATTCTTTCTTTTCTTCTGGGTCTTTCTCGTCTTTCTTCTCTGCAGTCTCCGGTTCCGGCATCTCGGAGAACGCCGCTCCGCCGGAGTCTGTCATCTTCTTTTCTAATTTAGTGACACGCTTCTTCAGTTTCCCTTGTGCAGCTTCATGTTCGGCCAACAGGCGGGCGAAGCGCGTCTGAAGGTCATCCAGCACGCTGCCTATCTTGATGACCTTTTCCTCCATGTCTTTGGGATCAGGACCCTGCTTGGCCAACTCTAAATCCAGAAGATTGTCCTATGGATAAAAATGATAAAACGTTAAAAAATTGAATTCTCACCTTCAAGGCTTCGGTTTAGTGTGTATATACAGAGAGAGAGACAGAGAGAGAGAGAGAAAGAGAAAAAGAGAGCAGCTTTAACCATCAGCGTGCTGCGAGCGAACACACACAAAGCTGAGTGCAGGAAAGCATCCATCTGTTACTAAGTGAGCTTTGTGTATCGAATCTGTTCTGCAAATGGGATGCGTGATGCCTGTGTAGAATATTTGGAAAGGAAAACACAGAAATACCTGCAAGAGCGCACACGGACACCGAGCAGAAGCCCGGGTTTGTCACAGTGTATATCCTGTGCAATGAAGCCTACGACTACTAAAAAAGGTACACTACTTTTTGAGCTGAAAGCATGCAGAATACGGCTGTCTTTAGCAGTGTTGGGGGTAACGCATTACAAGTAATGCAAGTTACGTAATCAGATTACTTTTCCAAATAATTATTAAAGCAAGGCATTTATACTTTTTCAAATCAGTAATGCCATTTATTGACTCCTGTCAGGAAATCGGGAGTAATTACTCACTCACTCAAAAAAATAAAAATAAATAAAAAATAAATTCCTCAAAATTAATAAAAACAGTGACATGGAAACTCAGAATATGATGCAAACCTACAATAATTAAATATGTTAAATAATACAAATGTGACCCTGGAGCACAAAACCAGTCATAAGGGTAAATTTTTTGACTCTGAGATTTGTACATCGTATTTATTAATAAATAAGCTTTCCATTATTTATGGTTTGTTAGGATAGGACAGTATTTGGCCGAGATACAATTATTTGAAAATCTGGAATCTGAGGGTGCAAAAAAAATTATTGAGAAAATCACCTTTTTGGATGTATTTATGGTAGGAAATTTACAAAATATCTTCATGGAACATGATCTTTACTTAATAGCCTAATGATTTTTTGACATAAAAGAATAATCAATCATTTTGACCTATACAATGTATTTTTGCCATTTGCTACAAATATACCTGTGCTACTTAAGTCTGGTTTGTGTGCTCTAGGGTCGCAAATATCCTTTATGTATTCGATGATCCAATTTAACCATACTAACAGGCAAAAATTATTTTATATATCCTAACATTTGTGCTTAATTTTTTTTTTTTTTTTTTTTTTAATTGCGATAGAGTGTTCTTCTCCTGAGAGAATTAAATTTTCTTCCAGCCTCAGGTGCATTCATTCATCACTTTTGGTGTGAAAAGGCTTTTACATTTTCCAAAATTATACATTTTTATATTATAAACAAACAAGCAAGCCTTGCCCAGATTTGTAAAGCAACGCAAAAGTAACGTAATGCATTACTTTCCATAAAAAGTAACGTAATCAGTTACTTTTTGAAGGAGTAATGCACAATTGTAATGCATTACTTTTAAAAGTAATTTTCCTGGACACTGGTCTTTAGCACACACATAGGCGGCATCGTTGAAAACTAACCCAGCTCACAAGGAACTTTGGCTAACATTATGAACAAACATTCTTCCACGTTAATGGAACATTTGTTCAGAGTTAGGTGGTCTTTCCTAATCGTCTCAAAACAGAAACACAAAAACATTCTTTTAACAACGCTTTTCTTTTGAAACATTTCAGTTGGACGTTCATCTCATGTTTTTAAATGTTACTACTTGTTTCAAGATATCCAGAGGACATTCAAAAATAACGTAGTGTTGGCATGTTCCTTTAAAGCAGTCCACTTCCAGAACAAAAATGTACAGATAATGCACTCATCCCATTGTCATCCAAGATGTTCATGTCTTTCTTTCTTCAGTCGATAAGAAATTGTTTCTTGAGGAAAAAAATTCAGGATTTTTCTCCATATAGTGGACTTCTATGGTGCCTGCGAGTTTAAACTTCCAAAATGCAGTTTAAAATGCGGCTTCAAAGGGGTCTAAATGATCCCAGCGAGGAAGAAGGGTCTTATCTAGCGAAATGATCGGTTATTTTCTAAAAAAAAAAAAAAAAAATGTATATACTTTTTAACCTCGAATGTTCGTCTTGTCTAGCTCTGCATGAACTCTGTGTATTCCGGTTCAATGCAGTTAGGGTATGTCGAAAAACTCCCGTCTCATTTTCTCCTTCAACTTCAGAATCATCCTACATCACTGCAGAAGTACAGACCCAGTGTTTACAAAGTGAACGTGCAAAGAAGATCAAACACCCTTCACAAAAAAAGGTAAAACAATGATGTAGGATGATTTTAGGGAGTTTTTCGACATACCCTAACTGTCATGAACCGGAAAGAGAATAGAAAAGACGAGTGTTTAAGGTTAGAAAGTATATAAATTTTCCATTTTTTTTTAAGGAAAAAATTCTTTCCGCCAGATAAGACCTTTCTTCCTTGGCTGGGATCGTTTAGAGCCCTTTGAAGCTGCATTTAAACTTCATTTTGGAAGCTCAGTATGTGGAGAGAAATCCTAAAATGTTTTTGTAATGAGTGGGGTGGCCCCGAGAGCCGTGGGAACGGAACGAGGCCGGTGGAGTATAATGATAATGAGCGACACCTGCGCCACTCACTGTCTGCGCCACTCACCGTCACTCACCGTCTCGAGTCCCACGGAGGAGCTCCGGAAGGATAAAAGGAGGAACGACGACAGTGGAAGACGAGAGAGGACCAGGCCTGGATTTTATTTTGTGTTTTGTGCACGGCAGTCGTCTGTGAGGGGCTGCCGCTTTGCTTTTGTGTTTGTTTATTTTATTATTAATGTCTTTAAATGTTCACCGGTTCCTGCCTCCTCCTTCCCGTTCTATGAACTGTGATACAGTTTTCCTCAAGAAACATAGTTTCTTTACGACTGAAGAAAGAAAGACATGAACATCTTGGATGATAAAGGAGTTATCTGTACATTTTTGTTCTGGAAGTGAAGTAATACTTTAAAGCTTGTATACTAACCAAGAGTATTCAGAAACAAAGTTTTCGCAAATGAACGAAACGTTACCACAAAGTATTTGTCTTAGCTGGGAATTGTTTAGAATCATCGAAGATTCGATTTTTTGTTCCCACCCTGGGTCGGATGTGTCGCTCTCTCACGCCAAAGGGCCATTTACCTTCATGAGGATTTGTCGTCCCTTCTCCTCCAGCATGGCCTTGGCATCCGGATATTCGGTCAGCGCCTCCATCAGGTCGTCTTTGGACAGGCAGAAGAGGTCTGAGTAGCCAATGCTGCGGATGTTGGCAGTTCTTCGATTGCCCGCCCTGCTGCCCTTGATGTTAAGGATGCTGATTTCTCCGAAGTAGCTTCCGTCGCTCAGCACCACGAACTGCGTGACTCCGTCGTCGGCCACCACAGCGAGCTTTCCCTCCTTAATGATGTACATCTCGCGGCCGATGTCACCCTTCTTGCAGATGTAGTCTCCGGGGCTGTAGACCTGCGGCTGAAGCTTCAGCACCAGCTCCACCAGCAGGCCGGCCTCGCAGTCCGCGAAGATGCGCACCTTTTTCAGAGTGTCCAGGTGGACGTTTATAGCGATCTCCGCACGCAGCTTGTCCGGCAGGTACTTCAGCACTTCCCTCTCATCGACCGCCTTCTTGTTGGTCCACAAGTAATCGAACCATTTGATGACCCGCTTCTCCAGGTCTTTGGTGACCTTCCGGAAGCTCATGTACTGTTTGATGGCGTCGATGCGAGCCTGGAAGTCCGCTCGTGCCGCGTTGGCGTTAGTGATCATGGAGCCGACGTTACCGACGATGGTGGCGAAAATCAACACGCCGACCAGGAAGTCCGTCACCACGAAGAAGTACTCCGAGTTCTTGACGGGCGGCGGCGTCTCGCCGATGGTGGTGAGAGTGAGCGTGGACCAGTACATGCTGTATGCGTACTTCCTCACCAGCCGGCCGAACTCCGGGTCCGAGGTGTTCGGGTACACGAACGCGTCCGTCCCGAAGCCGATGGCTTTGGAGAAGGAGTAATACATGCAGGCGTTCCAGTGGATGATGATCACGATGTACATGACGAGGTTGGAGATTCGGAACACGTTCGGAAAGTTTGTCCGCGTTTCGGTGCGCTGGAAAAACTCGAACAAGCGATTGACCCTCAGTAGCTTGTTCATGCGAATCTCGGGGTACTTCAGGCCGAAGTACAAGTAAAAAACGTCGGTTGGAACCATGGAGGCCAGGTCCAGCCTGAACTGGAGGCTCTGCATGTAGCGATCGCGAAGCTTCTTCTCGTCCTTCACCAGCAGCCCCTGCTCCAGATATCCTGCGGACAAAACCGAGATGTCAAGACGCTTGGCGCTCGCTACGGACGCGTCTTCTGATTAGGGCTGCAAAATAAGGGGAGCCAATTCTCAAAAATTCGGGGTAATCTATACAAACGTGTGAGTCATTTGAGTAATGCCAGTTGGGGCATGTTCTGGAGAACAAGATCAGAAAAAATCTTGTAATGCAATGCCATGCACAGATACTGTACATATATAGTTAGCTAAACAACTGGCATATTCTGGAATGGTAAAAAGTATTTTACAATAACTGATGCTGGACAAATGAATAAAAATAGACTAGATGAATAGAGGAACAGTCCTCAACCAGCATGCTTAATCCAACTGTAGTCTACGTTCTCGAATGAAAACAGAAAACCGGCTAGCAGAAGGCAGTAGAAACGGCATCGCTAGCGCCAACTTAAATTATCAATGTAATGGCTAAAAGCTAGCTTACATTTAGAATATCTAATTGACTGGCTAGATAGCTGCTGCATAAATACATTTTAATGTAGTATTTGCTAATTTAATCATTTAGCAGACGCTTTTTTCCAAAGCCACTTATAAATGAGGGCAACAGAAGCAATCAAAGCAACACAACAGCAACAGTATATAGGCTAAGTATTGGTCAGTGGAATGTAATGCATGTAGCAATTTTTTTTATTTATAGTAAATAAAAGAATAAAAAGTAGATGCTAAATGCAAAATGCTGATGGAAGAGATGTGTTTTTAGCGGTTCCTTATAGATGGCTAAGGATCAGGTTGGGCAGGGAACAATCAAGGTATGATGGCACTAAAATGTGCCGTTGACTCAAAGCTTCTGGAGGCCACGTAAGTCTGAAGTGGTGAGTTTAGGTGAAGTGCTGTGACTTCATACAATGATCTGTGCATGTGATTGAGGAATGCACAGGGAAGAAATCTGCAGTTAAATCAGGTTGTCAAGACTATGCTCCAAGATATAATTTTTTTAAAATACACTGAAGTTGCCTATTATATGCTAACCTGCAATTTTGCAGATTTCCAGTTTAATCCCTTTAATTCCCATATCTTTTAATGGAAAGATTCCAACTTTGAGAACTGCCAGAATTTGGCATCTGGGGCTGGAACTCACCTGTCCTGGTCCTGAACACCATGTCGAGCAGATACACCAGATCTGACAAGAAATCCAGGATGAACCAGAAAATCAAATAATCTGACTGCAATTCCTCAAAACAAGCTCTGAGAGAAAGAGAGAGAGAGAGTCGAGCTGAGATCCTCGTCCATATGTAAACTGACTAAAGTCAAACTCAGACTCAAAGAGTAAGAGCAGGCACCTCGCTATGATGAGAACCCAGTTGTACATCACAGGACACGTGATCACAAAGAGCCAGTTGTAGTACATGTTTCCTGCCGGATCCACAACCTGGACCTCCTTTGGTCTGGAAGACAACAGAGTTGCACAAGATTTGAGTCTAAACAGCACACACAAACAGTTCAAAGACACATCCCATCTTCCACTGCCGAAACAGACAGGTTCTCTAGTGGCATAAAAATGACTGACAGCCTAAACAAAGATGAACCTACGGTTCTTTCTTCTCTTTCTCTTTCTCCTTCTCTTTCTCTTTCTCTTTCTCCTTTTCTTTCTCCTTCTCTTTCTCTTCTGCTTCTTTTTTCTTTTCCTTCTTCTCATTTTTTTCCTTCTTCTCTTTTTTCCTGGAATAGCACAAATATTTAGAGTAAGCCATCACTGAATGAATGAAGCAAATGCATGAAAAATCATCGCATCTTACTCTTTCTTCTCCTTTTTCTCTTTCTTTTTCTTTTTCTTTTCCTCTCTGTAAAAGTAAGACAGATAAAGATTAAATGGGTTAAAAGCACCTCGCGCAAGTGTGTGTTGCGGTGCGTGTGTACGTGAACTCACTCTTCATTGTTATTGCTGTTGTTGGTGTTGAAGTACGTTCCAGCATCTGGGTGCTTCTTCTCTCTTCAGGAAAAAAGTCAAATCAATAACCAATAACTGATCAGTCATTAACCAACCACTGATTTCTATCTGAGATAATCCATTTATCCAACGCTCACATAATGTCCTCTGTGGCAACCTGGTTCACCCCCTCCAGGAGAAATGTGGGCGGGTTCAGAGGCCTCACTCGGACAGACATCGCAGCTGATTGGTCAGGCCACCTGCCCGTCACACAAGTACTGCAGAAAAATCCACATTTCACAAACTGTGCAAACGTGTAGTTCACAACAACCGAGACTGAGATTCTTTTCCATATGCTTCAGTTTCAGAAAGCGGTTATAAAGAATTTCTTATTTTAACTGGATAAAACGGTTCAGTTCTGTTCTGCTGAAATTTGAACAGTAAAAATCTCTCTGGATTTCATAAACACAAGCAGCACAGTGACAGTGAAACCTGCAGCCTCATTTCTCCCTTTAGTTTTCAACAGAAAGGACAGAGATAAAGTGTAAATCGAGCATCTGAAGTGTCGGTACTCACCTGCTGCTGCCTTCACACACCTGAGTGCTGCGCTGACATCATCATCATCATCATCATCATCATCCTCGTCATCACAGGTACGCCAGCGAAAGCATGAGCTCATTCTCTCACACACACCTGCTCTGCTGAAAGCATGTTTGTGATAAACCTGGAATGGCGTTAATTTCGTTGAGTATTCCCAAACGATCGTGGACCGTGAGAGGATTTCAGGGCAGGCACAACAGGATTTGGGATTACACAGATGACAGTCAGCAGGTCACTTGCTCACACACACACACACACACACACACACACACACAGGGATCTAAGCAAATCCACTGAGAATCTGAGACAGAAAAATGACAGAATTCCTCATCAAATCAATGACGCCATCAACCAGTTGACTGAAAGATTTTTCATACAGCCCTCGTTTGAACAACAACCACTGAACACTGAATTTGTGTGCTGGATCAGAATAAGAGTTTGCATTTGTAATGCCATAGACGAACTTAAAGTAAAAACATCAGTGTTCTCTGTGAGTCTTGATCTGGCTCTCAGCATATGTGTGTTTAACTTGGTTGTGTTCATTATTCTGCGACGTTCACCTTGAGTACAGCAGGTGGAGAGATTATCAGTCTGATAATGTGCTCGGTCAGCTCTCTCCACTAATCACCTATAAACCTGTTAATCCTGTAGCGTTCAGGTTAACTCGACACTTCATCCGCGTTAAACACTCTACCAGAGGAAACAGATATGGTCACTCTGCATAATCACATGTGCTATTTTACCTGTGAATGTGTCTGCCAATATACATGCAAACATGCAAGGGTTATTCCACAAAATCAGTGCCTTTTGCGTCAATGAGCAATAGATTTAATATGTGCGATTTAATAACGTAACAATACTATGTATGCTTTCATCAATATTACATAAAAAAAACGTAAATTAAAGATTATTTAAAGTAATTTAAATAGCATTTATGCTGGTAAGAGTAAGGTTTTGGCCTGTCCCTTACTCTTTTTTTTTTTTAATTTGCAAAATGAAGGCAAAATTATATATATCACATTTGCGTATTGTTCTAAATATAGTCTCATTGTTAAGCAATGTTTTTGGCATAAGTATCCATTTTTTCCATAAAATATGAAAGTTTTTTGTTTGTTGGTTTGTTAGGAATAAGTTGAACTGGATTCAGTGTGCGAGTACGTAAACAGTTTATTGACAATAGTGGTAGATACAAGGAAGAAGAGAAGCGTGAAGTGCACGAAGCTCCAGGTGACACAGGGACGCGAATGGGCAGCCGAACCTCCGGGGAAGAATAATCCAGGAAACCGGAGCGAACAGGAACAGGACCCAAGCAAAGGTAGCCGAAAGCAGAGCACTGCTTAATATATCCATTCATTCCAGACATCGTAACACTCTCTCGAAATGCTGATTGGCCTGCTCGGTTTGACCGTTGCTCTGTGGGTGGAAACCAGAGGATAGACTGACAGTCGCCCCCAGTAACCGACAAAACTCTTTCCAGAATCTGGAAATAAACTGGGGTCCCCTGTCGGAGACCACGTCATTCGGGAGGGCATGAATGCGAAAGACGTGATCAACGACAGTAACCGCTGTCTCCTTAGCAGAGGGTAATTTAGGTAAGGGAATGAAATGAGTCGCCTTCGAGAACCGGTCCACTACGGTTAAAACAACCGTGTTACCTTGGGAGGGTGGGAGGGCAGTAACGAAACCAAGCGCGATGTGGGACCAGGGTCTCGAAGGGACTGACAGCGGTTGAAGTAGCCCCTCTGGAGGTCGATTGGAAGTCTTACCACGGGCACAAGCCGAACAGGCCAAGACAAAATCCCGGATGTCACGAGCCATAGAGCGCCACCAGAATCGCTGCTTAACTAGAAAACTAGTACGACTGACTCCTGGATGACAAGCCACGTTGGAACAGTGACCCCACCGAATGACGTCAGACCGTACTCCCTCCGGCACGAATAATCGACCCGGTGGGCATCCGGGCGTAGGCGTTACCCCTTCTAAGGCCGTGCGGACCTTCGACTCGATCTCCCAAGAGAGTGTGGAGACCACCAGTCTCCCCGGTATAATGCTCTCGGGAGAGGGTGGTTGTTCGGAATGGTCAAAAATGCGGGACAACGCATCGGGCTTGATGTTCTTAGACCCTGGGCGGTAGGAAATAGAAAAATCAAAGCGGCCAAAAAAAAGTGCCCACCGAGCCTGCCTGGAGTTGAGTCGTTTAGCGGATCTAATGTACTCTAAGTTCTTGTGATCGGTCCAAACGATAAAGGGTACCCCCGAACCCTCTAACCAATGACGCCACTCCTCCAACGCTAATTTGACTGCCAGCAACTCCCTGTTACCAATGTCGTAACTTGGCAAAAACGGAAGCACCCTGCAACCGCTCGAAGGCTAAAGACATCAACGGCAAAGGATAGGTATTCTTTACCGTGATGTTGTTCAGCCCTCGGTAGTCAATGCAGGGTCGCAAGGAGCCATCCTTCTTACCCACGAAAAAAACCCTGCCCCGGCGGGAGAAGAGGAAGGATGGATGAACCCCGCTGCTAGAGAATCAGAAATATATTTCTCCATGGCCTCCCTCTCAGGAGCAGACAAAGAGTATAATTTGCCTTTCGGCAGAGACGTACCTGGCACTAGATCTATAGCACAGTCATAGGGACGATGTGGAGGAGGAGAAGCAGCCCTGGACTTACTGAACACTTCCTTCAAGTCACGGTACTCCTCAGGCACATTAGACAGGTTCACCGACTCATTCTGCAACAGAGAACAAGACACAGACAAACAAGCAGACACAAGACAAGAGGCATAACAGGAGTCACTCCAAGCGGACACTGAATTGTGACCCCAGTCCACCCTGGGATTGTGCTGGACCAGCCAGGGATGGCCGAGGACGATTGGTGCCAGTGGAGAGGGAGTGAGCAGCAGGGTGATACTCTCCAAATGGTTACCAGATGTGATGAGGGTAACCGGTCCTGTAGTGTGGGTGATATCGGGGAGCGCTTGTCCATTAAGTGCATTAACAGTAATCTTGTGAGTGAGGGGAACAACCGGAATGTGAAGACGATGAGCGAAATCAAAGTCCATGAAGTTACCTTCCACTCCAGAATCCACCAGGGCCAGACAGTTGTGGAAAGCGCCTGCCCATTGCAGTCTAACCGGGAGGAGAGTCGTAGACGAGGACTTTTCCAGTGATACTCCGCCCGACAGTAACCTCGAGTCTACTGTCGGGCTGTTCCTTTTACCGGACAGTTCAAGAGAAAATGGCCAGCCGCACCGCAGTAAATACAAAGTCCATCAATGAGTCCATCCAAATCAGAGGGTAGATCCAGAGTGAATATTTCCCTTTGAATACGATCAGCCAACCCATGCAGGAAGACGTCCCACTGCGCCTGCTCGTTCCACCTGCACTCTGCCGCCAACGTGCGAAACTCGATCGAATAGTCCGATACCGATCTGTTTCCTTGGCGAAGATCAGTGAGCATTCGCGCTGCCTCACGGCCCACCACCATCTCCTCGGAGAGTGCTAGGAACGAGGAACAGCAGGGATGTTGATTCTCCCACACCGCCGTGCCCCAAAGTGCCGCACGTCTGGACAGTAGTGTTAATACCAACGCCACTTTAGAAGACTCTGTAGCAAAAGTCCTAGGTTGCAATGAGAAAAACATGGAGCATTTAGTTAAAAATGCTCTACACAGTTTAGGCTCACCGGCATATAGCTCAGGCGTGGGTAGGCGTGGCTCCGGAAGATGTTCCGTGTTCGTGAGCGGTGGAGGAGACGGCGGTGTGGGTGGCGCAGCGAGCGACCGTAGATGTTGCAGCTGCGAGGTGAGCTCGGACACCTGTGCCACCAGAGCTTGCGCGGCACGACCCGTGTTGAGCAGATGTTCCTCCTGTTGGTCCATACGAGCGTTGTTGACCGTTAAAAGCTCCTGGACGGTCGGTGTACTCGTGGAATCCATAGTGTGGTTCAGATCGTTCTGTTAGGAATAAGTCGAACTGGATTCAGTGTGCGAGTACGTAAACAGTTTATTGACAATAGTGGTAGATACAAGGAAGAAGAGAAGCGTGAAGTGCACGAAGCTCCAGGTGACACAGGGACGCGAATGGGCAGCCGAACCTCCGGGGAAGAATAATCCAGGAAACCGGAGCGAACAGGAACAGGACCCAAGTGAAGGTAGCCGAAAGCAGAGCACTGGAACACAATCCTCACACTAAGACGGAAGACAACGATCTGACAACACAGGACAGAAACACAGGCGTTAAATACAGAGCCTCAACAAGCAACAGCTGGCGTACAATCAAGGTAACGCTGCCACGCCCACGCACACACACACACACACACAGAGAGAGCAAGACTGAGTCCGTGAACCCATGAACCATGACATGGTTGTGGTGTCGGCGCTGATAGCCTTGTGGGCAGTGTGCTGACATATAGCGCCATTGAGCTATGGGTGTCCCGAATTTAAATCCTGGCTCGAGGACCTTTTCCGATCCCGCCCCCTTCTCTCTCTCCCACTTCACTTCCTGTCAGCTAATGATCTGTCCTATCCCAATCAAGGCAAAAAGAAAAATTATATATAAATATACATATATATATATATATATATATATATATATATATATATATATATATATATATATATATGTATGTATATATATATATATATAAATTTTTTTTCACTGGTGCCCCCTGATTTCAGCCCTGTTACCCTCATCAAAAAACCCTTGTAAAATAATGTACATTCAAGTGATGTCACTTCTAGGAGGCTACATCATCTCTTAACCAGGATTACAACACAAGCATGTTTCTCTCACCCCTCTAATAGCCCCTCATTTTTAAAATTTAACTTTAAAACAATTACTTCTTACATTTAATATATCCATTCAAAGTGTACAATATGTGCTTTTGTGAACTTGACTATTAGCTAGCAAATAGCAAATTTGTTTGAAACCATCAAACCTGTTCCTGTCAACCTGTTACTTTTTAGAGTAACAGGTTTTGACATGTGGGTAACAGCGATGACATCGATTAGGTTTGACCCTGTTTTTAAAGATTGTCTGTGTAAAAAAGGTCCCCCTCTGTATATTATTAAGCGAATGCATCACTCAGTGGAATACGAGTTTTAATGAAACTATAGTATCCAGTAACGCTTGTGTTGGTAACAGGGTTGACAAAAATACCAAAACATGAGGTGGAAAAATAGTCATAAGATAATAAATGACATAGCCTGAGATGGCACAGTACAATTTCTAGTCATTTTAAGGTGTCTTCATTTCATGGATAATTTAAAAATATTGATTAAACTTATTTTGTTTTTACATTTTCTCAGAGTGGAAAAGGCACAGATTTTGTGGAATGACCTGTAAATAGTTCTCTAATAAGTATTGTTAATATTCAAGAATGATTAGTTTAATACTTTGGATCAAACACCTGCAATCTGCAAGAAAATGTACTTTGCTATATTGCTATAGAACAAACACTTCAGTTATAGAATGCAAAAAAAAAAAAAAGATCCTCTTCATTTTGAACCTTAAAGAACTTTGTTTTACGGAGAGCAAAATGCACTTATTTCTCATTAAGTTCACTGCTTTTACCCACGATTCTATGAATGATAGACCCGATAGGTCCAGGTTATTTTCTACAGGAACAAACCGTTATCAACAAATAAACATTTGAAATGACTTGGGAAACTCACAAATACGGGACGGCACCAGACTTTAATGTAAACAAAGTAATCCACTGAAAGGCAATGATACTGAGGTCAAAGGTCACACACACCAACAGGAAATGCCAAGTTCTCACAGTAACTCCCATCCTGAAAACGACAATCGTCAGTTTGATCTCACTCTAGTGTTATTCGAAAGCAAATAACAGAAACACGATAAGCACAGTTCAGTCGACATACGACTCTCATTCGTCTCGTTTATCTGGTCTCTCGTATGTAAGAATTCTCCTCCTCTGCTGCCTTGGATAAAGTAAAACCTCAGTGTTTCTTTGTTCCTTGCTTGTGTTTGATATGCAAAGAAAAAACTTTAATAGGAGAGTTGGATGTTAAAATGTAATGATTGTTGAAAACACCACTGATCACAGCAGAGAATTAAAAGACTTAAAAGAAAATGACTCTGATAGCACACGTACATCATGTTTGACGTCTGCAAGAGTGTTTGCTTATCTGCAATACGTTTGTTTCCTATCAGATGTCAAATAGACATTTATTAGATGTCTTTAAGATGTTTATGATTTAGAATGCATGTATACAGCAGATGCTTTCCAGATCAAGTGATCTTTAACAGACGTATGTGTGCCATCTGGGTAATATTCATTGTATGGATTTAGCTGTGATCAGCCGGAACTAATAAATGAGCTCGCTGAATAATGTCTAAAGAGCTGCTTTATGGCTTAAATTTTTAGTTATCTAACAAATCAGCACACAACAAGCCTTTGGTCTTCTGATCAGCTGGTGTAGTTCCTGTGGAGTGTTTGCGGTCAGAGGCCTTTCTCTCCCAGAGCGCCCGTCTGTGTGGCTCTTTCTGTCCCCGCCGTTTTCCCCAGCTGTCCCTGAGCGTCCGGCTGCGCCACAGTGGCCGCAGCAGGGGTGCTGGCTGGGACTTGCAGGTGTCCTGGGTCGGGATTAGGTACGGTGCCCTCCATTACACCCATGTTGGGCGAATCCACGCCGATGGGAACCATATAAATCACCTGAGAAAACGAGAGGCGCCGTAACAACAAACATCTCACAGCGTGTCCTAACTACACGCGACGCGACAAGCAATTTGGGTGTCCACACCACACTGCGACTGCACTCCCAACGAAATGGGCAAGTTTATGATCTAATTCATAAATATGAAACCACAGTTTTAATGTTCACAGTTTTAATGTACACCTTTGCTTTCATCTATTTTCAAGATCTGAGGTACACTTTCTGTTGTTGCTTTCAGTATGGCTATAAAGGTCACACAAAATCATATTCAGACTCACATTAGACACATTCAACTGTGAATAAAGCACATAATCCGTACCTGAGATTATCACTATCATTGGTTTTTATGTCGTTGTTCCAGCCGTGAGGTCGCGGAAATAGAAACCGTTTCTAAAATAGAAATTTTGCGTGTCCCCGTCGCAGCTAGTTAGGACATGGTGTCATCGTGGGACAATCCATAAACTATCACCACGGTTAGGGAATAGCTCACACAGATGTGAAAATGACGTTATTGCACTTATTCGGTGGTGCACAAATGACAATAAAGCTTAATTTCCGCATCCAGCTATTTTTAGCTGTACAAAACAGCTCGTTTTGCTTCTTGATATTGCATTTTTTGAATAATCATGAACACACTGGCTTGCAATACAAACCGTTTTACCGTTTTCTACACATTGTTGTCCTGGGCTAATGAACCAGAGGTCTCGTTCATAAGCTTATTTCCATGTCGAAGAAAAAAAAAAAAAAGAGGATAAAGTATATAGAACACAAGTTGAATATTGTCATTAAACTTCAATAGATTTTTGTAATTCTTGGTGTTCGACAGTGCTGTCTGCGTTCAATGTGAGGAAAAAGACCAGTAAGAACATTTGGCTAAACATCTTCTCGTTCCACAGAAGAAAGTCTTATACAGTGTGAGGGTCAATAAGTGACCATTTAAATTTTCAGGTGAATGAACCTTGAGTGTGTGTGTTTTTACCTGAGCAGCAGCTCCTTCCTCTGAACTGCCAGAGTCTGACTGGAAAAAAGAAATTAATTGATGTCTTATTTCTATTCATAAGCAGATCTTTATATGATGTGAAATTGTGCAAAACACTTACAATTACAGCCTGCTGGACAAATGAATAGACCTAAAAATCACACAGAAACACCCAAAATGAACCATTACAAAAAACAAACAAACAAACAAACAAAAAAAAAAAACACATGAAGGAAAAGTAAACTGTGTGAGGTCTGACTTTTAACTTGCAGAATGAGAAAATAAGTCTGATGAATGAAGACTGAAAAACAATTCAAGAAATAACCTGCAGAGGGACGTTTGAGGGGGCAAAGTTCGACATCTGAAACAAAAAAGAAATCGAGAAAGCATCAGGACGGAACAGGGTCCAGTGCCGAGAAATTGCGCGAAGTGCACGCGTATTGAGAGCTGCTCTGTACCTGGCCCTGCAGAACCAGAGGCTCGGCGGGGTTGGGGGCGGGGCTGGGGGCGGAGTCTGGGGCAGGGCCACGGCCCGGGTCCGGCTGGAGAAGCGCACCGTTACCTGCATGTAAAGGCTTGGACACGCTTTGAGCGCTGATCTGTGTAGAGACAGGGCTAAAATGACAGCTACACACACAAACACTTTTCATTACTCTGGTATGTACGACACGCTCACCTTGCTGTTGTTTGCCTGCAGAGTTTGGCCGCGTTGTGCATTCTGCTCAGTCCCGGTCACCGGTATCAGAACCGTGTGAGATCCGTACGGCCCCATCACCGATACCGGATACAGCAGCAGATTGAAACCCTCTCGAACTGGGAACTAAACACAAATACACACATACAAATGTACGTGTATTTCTGCAGCAGACACTCTTGTACAAATAATGAGCTCTACAATCCCTTCCAGGCCACTCTCTCTCGCTCACACACCTGCTCTGCCGGCAGAGGGAAGATTCCCAACACACACATCATCAGGAAAAGCCTCAGCGTTCGCTCAGATCCGTGGAAGTACGACATGACTCTCGTCTGATCTCTCAGTACAATATCAGCTGCAGGCCGTCCGAGCGCTGCGTCCCGCAGATGTGAGCGTCTGCGTCTGTGTGACTGAATTTAAAGAGTAGAAGCAGACGCACACATGCATCATGTCTGTCTGACAGGGAGAGAGACATTCTGTCACCACTGACACGTTACAGGCAGACGGTTTCAGGTGGATTTTGCATCAATTACAGTTGTGAATGTTTCCAAGCACATATCAACAGGTCACGTAAATGGAATGAGAAGCTTAACCCATATAATGCTTAAATATCTCACAGGTACTTTTCCTAAAAGTAGCAACACAGTTGAGTGTTTTTGTGATTTGCGTGATGAATGTTTACAGTTACATTAAAAGAGCTGAAACCAAACAGCCACAGAGAGAGAGAGAGAGAGAGAGAGAGACAGAGAGCTGACAGTGGATAATCTTTGAAATAACAGCTTGTTTCTGTCTGCTCTGTGTGTGTGTCATGTGTCTGATTACACCAGTGTAGACACACACACACACAGGTTTGTTTTTGTGAATTGTGGGGACTTTCCATAGACTTCTATTGTTTTTATACTGTACAAACCATATTTTCTATCGCACTACACCAACCCTACAACTAAACCTAGCTTTCACAGAAAACTGCACATTTTTACTTTTTCAAAAAACACATCCTGCATTATTTATAAGCCTTTTGAATTATGGGGACACTCAGAATGTCCACATAATTCACCTTCTCCTTGTAATACCTATGTCAAACCCATGTCTTTAAATAAATTTGTGTCCTGATATGTCAAAAAAGCACACACATACAGGAGATAGAGAAGTGTGTTTACTGTGTCTGTGGGGCCCTCCTGTGGTCCACTGAGGAAGAGACAGCAAATGAGACTGATGGAAAAACACAAAATGACATCAGACGAATTGCTACAATGTTCACACATATAACCAGTGGAGAAAACATTGTTTATGGTCACACGAAAAGCACACAGATCCTGCATTTGTGATTCTTATCCAGTGTTGGGAAGGTTAATTTGGCAATGTAATGGGTTACAGATTACACGTTACTCTATTTAAAATGTAATAAGTAGCGTAACTTTTTAATTACTTTATTAACCCTTTAACTGTCACTCCCATTTTTGAACACAGACATAAAAATACACTATCCAGGCTTAAATTTTTATAATTCATGAATGAAAACATTTTGTAATATGATTTTGATGTACATTTTCTGTGGTAATGCAAATGTCTGATTTTAAAATGCCTTTCAAAGACTGAATTTTGAGATTATAAGTTTTGAAGTGATAAATAATTTCTTATGATTTCTAAAGTGTGAAAGGGAAAAAGGCAACGAAGAAACTCTTTTGTGACAAAGGTCAGAACTCATGTTATTATGTAGAATTTTTAAGTTGCACTCTTGACATATATTAATCTATTACTTTTCCTACATAATTTGTAACACAAAAATATGGTAAAATATCTATTTAGGAGTCTTAGACCGTTCCAAGAATGTATAGTTTGTCATGATTAGTTTAGGATTTATTTGTAATATGGTAAAGTAAACTTAAGCGTCCCACAGGGTGGACGGTGACAGTTAAAAGGTTAAAGTAATGTAACATTACATTTGATTACTTTTTGATTACTTTTCTAAATTTCTAATATTTTCTAATATTTAAACTAGGTAGAGTTAACCTTACAGTAGCACTCAACACTGATTACTCTCAGACTTTTTAAAATCCTTTATCACTTAAATTAAGTTTATAATAGGTAAGGGGTCAAAAGTCCAAGCATCAGAGCAAAGTCTAACACTGGTTAGGCACTGGCCGTTGTTTACATCAACTGGCCGCCTCTCTATGTTTCTCAAAATTTCCCTAAGGTCTGTACATCTCTGCAGAGTCCCAAACATCAAGGTTAGGTATTGTAAAGTCCAGAGGCCAGACTATGTCTGACCCTGGTTAGGCACTGGCCTACACTTCAATAGCCCGCTTTGGTTCCCGTCTGGATGAAATTTCCAAAAAACAGTCCCACATTCCTTTCTGTTTATTTCTCTGAATGTTGTCTAAGGGGATCTGAGTGTAGCCCTCTTTCTAGAATTATATTATATATCTAAATATGTGTTATGTATTATTATTGTGATTATATATGTGTATGTATTAGTCTGTAATTATAATAAATAAGTAAATCCAGAGTGAGGGATGGTATGTCACTTCAAAAGATCACTCACAAGACCATAAAAAGCACCATTTCTAGACCTCATTGACCTCCCTGTATACCAGCACTATTTCTTAAGGTGTTAAAAAAATTATATGGAAAATTAGAAGAAAAACTGGGATATTCACATTAGAAAATAATGAAGTTTAGGGCTATCATCACTAGGGTTCATCACACTAGGGGTACACGGCCTAGGTATACGTTGGCTAGGTGTACGGCCTATAGGGGTG
Source organism: Cirrhinus mrigala (assembly GCA_036247105.1). Taxonomy (NCBI): domain Eukaryota; kingdom Metazoa; phylum Chordata; class Actinopteri; order Cypriniformes; family Cyprinidae; genus Cirrhinus; species Cirrhinus mrigala. Next base: position 1,277,720 of record JAMKFB010000308.1, read on the forward strand.
AAAGCTCTAGGTCTGTTGACCTTAAGGGTGAAAGGTCCAGAGGCTAGATAACGTCTAACCCCGGTTAGGGGTGAAAAAGTCCAGAGGTCAGACTACGTCCAACCACGGTTGGGCCCTGGCCCACACGGCAACTGCCCGATTCGGCCCCTGCCTCGATTCAACCCCCTCCGACCCACACTGCCCTGGAGGGGCCTAAAATCAAGCAAAAACATTCCCGAATTGGTGCAAAAAAATTCCCAAAACATGGCTAGAATGCTTGTGGTTAGGTATTTAAGGATCCAGAGGTCAGACCAGGTCTGACCTCGGTTAGGCGCTGGCCCACATTTCCGAAGCCCGCTTCAGGTCCACTTCACGACAACTCCCTCCAACAGCCCCTCCACTCGTCTTATTACTGTGTATTTTCCTGAATATTGTCTATGTGTGTCTGTGTCCTTTATAATGACCTTTTGACCCCTCTCTCATACTCTGTCTTTATGTTTTTTGGATTAAAAGATAACTGAATATACACTTTATAAATATCTAGTACTAAATACACTCCATCCTCAAAATAAATGCATAAACAAATAAAATATGATTTATGAAATTAGGGCTAGAGTACTCAGGGTTCACCATGCTAGGGCTGCATAACAAAGATGTAAATTAAATAGGGGTGCTCGCCCTAGGGCTACCATCTCTAGGTGTCAGGTTTAGGGGCTCAAAAATTCCATAGCTTAGACAAAGTCCAACGCTAGGTTGTGCACTGGCACACACTTCAACTGCCCGCTCTGGGACTTGCCCAGACATGTCCCACGGCTCCCAAAATGATCCCCAAGGCCCACAGAGCTTAAAAATTGTTTGAAATTATTGCAAAAAATTCCAAAATTAGGGCTAGAAGCTCTAGGGCTGTTCCTCCTAGGTGTGTGTGCTCCCAGGGCTGTTCCTCCTAGGTGTGTGTGCTCTACTAATGTTAGGTTTAGGGTGTGGTGGGGTTAGGTTAGAAAAATTACAACAGCTCCCCCCAACCTAGCACCCGTCTAGGAAGGTTTGGAGTTAGGGTTAGGGTTAGGGTTAGGGTTAGGGTTAGGTTAGGTATTTAAGAATCCAGGGGTCAGACCAGGTCTGACCTCGGTTCGGCACTGGCCCACATTTCCGAGGCCCGCTTCAGATCCACTCCACGACAACTCTCTCCAACAGTCCCTCCGTCCGTCTTACTTCTCTGAATTTTTCTGAATATTGTCTTTGTGTGTCTGTGTCCTTTTTAAAGCATCCACATGAATTTAACCCTCAATGACCCTTTGACCCCTTTCTCATACTCATTCTCTGTATTTCTAGGATTAAGATAATTGAATGTACCCCAGTAATAAATGGAATCAATCATGAAAATAAATATATACATAAATATATAAATATATAAATAAATAAATAAAATATTAAAGGAATTAAAATAACTGCTGGAATTTATTAAATTAGGGTTAGAGCACTCAGGGTTCACCAAGCTAGGGCTGCACAAGAAAGGTGCAAATTAAATAGGGGTGCTCGCCCTAGGGCTACCATCTCCAGGTGTCAGGTTCGGGGTGGGTGAATCCATTAGGGCTACTATCTCTAGGTGTCAGGTTTGGGGTGGGTGAACCCACCAGGGCCACCATCCCCAGGGTTCAGGTCCGGTGCAGGTGAACCCACCAGGGCCATCTCTAGGTGTCAGGTTAGGTTAGGGTTAGGGTTAGGTATCTAAGGATCCAGGGGTCAGACCAGGTCTGACCTCGGTTATGCTCTGGCCCACATTTCCGAAGCCCGCTTCATGTCCCACAAGAGGAAGAAATCTCTCTAACAGACCCCCCACTTGTCTCAATTCTCCCAGTTGTTCTGTATGTTGTCTCTACGTGTCTGTGTCTTTTTAATTTCTTATCAAATAGGTGTATATTTTTATTATTTATTGTTATTTATTATATCTTATATATGGATCTTGTATGTTAATTACTGTCCTTGTTTTGTATATGATACGTGTTAATTTAATACTACCATTGTGATATACACTTTATTTATTAATAATTTATATAATGTGTGTGCATATGTCCTCAATCATGATTGTTGAATTCATCCTTCTAATACCTATCTGACCCTTTGACCCCAATTTCTTGTCCCTTTTCCTGTATGTTTTTCTAATTAAGTAACGAATAGTGATTAAAAAAGAGATAAAAGGGATTATGGAATTCTAAATTTTAACATTTTAGGGTTCAAACACTTAGGGTTCTGACACTCAGGGTTCAGACCTCTAGGGTTCAGAAACTTATGAAATGACCAA
>JAMKFB010000308.1:1282500-1291147 GCA_036247105.1 Cirrhinus mrigala
GGGAGGGGGGGGGAGGGGGGGGGGACTTAGTTATATTTGGGCGGGACTTAGTGTTTTGGGTTGGGTTGGGTTGGGTTGGGTTGGGTTGGGTGGGGTGGGGTGGGGTGGGACTTAGTTATATTTGGGTTGGACTTAGTGTTTTGGGTTGGGTTGGGTTGGGTTGGACTTAGTTATATTTGGGTTGGACTTAGTGTTTTGGGTTGGGTCGGGTTGGGTTGGGTTGGACTTAGTTATATTTGGGTTGGACTTAGTGTTTTGGGTTGGGTTGGACTTAGTTATATTTGGGTTGGACTTAGTGTTTTGGGTTGGGTTGGACTTAGTTATATTTGGGTTGGACTTAGTGTTTTGGGTTGGGTTGGGTGGGACTTAGAGTTTTGGGTTGGGTTGGGTGGGGTTGGACTTAGTGTTTTGGGTTGGGTGGGACTTAGTTATATTTGGGTTGGACTTAGTGTTTGGGTGGGTGGGACTTAGTGTTTTGGGTTGGGTTGGGTGGGGTTGGACTTAGTTATATTTGGGTTAGGGTTAGTGTTTGGGTGGGTGGGACTTAGAGTTTTGGGTTGGGTTGGGTGGGGTTGGACTTAGTGTTTTGGGTTGGGTGGGACTTAGTTATATTTGGGTTAGGGTTAGTTAGGGTTAGGGTTAGGGTTAGGGTTAGGGTTAGGGTTAGGGTTAGGTTAGGGTTAGGGTTAGGGTTAGGGTTAGGGTTAGGGTTAGGGTTAGGGTTAGGGTTAGGGTTAGGGTTAGGTTATATAGATAAATGCGAAGAGTGCCCCCCCCCGAAGTGCCCCCCCCCCCTTAACTTTTGAACCGTAAGTGCTAGAGCTCCCAAATTTGGTGTGTATACTAATTGGGGGGCGGGCTTTCGATTGCACTAGGTGCCGTCTCTCTAGCGCCACCAGGCGCCGAGTTATGGTATTGCCCCCCCAAATATATGTAATAGTCCTATATGTCTATGTGCTAGGGCTAGGGTTCGAGTTTCCAGGTGCTAGGGCTAGGGCTAGGGTTCGAGTTTCCAGGTGCTAGGGCTAGGGCTAGGGTTCGAGTTTCCAGGTGCTAGGGCTAGGGCTAGGGTTCGAGTTTCCAGGTGCTAGGGCTAGGGCTAGGGTTCGAGTTTCCAGGTGCTAGGGCTAGGGTTAGGGTTCGAGTTTCCAGGTGCTAGGGCTAGGGCTAGGGTTCGAGTTTCCAGGTGCTAGGGCTAGGGCTAGGGTTCGAGTTTCCAGGTGCTAGGGCTAGGGCTAGGGTTCGAGTTTCCAGGTGCTAGGGCTAGGGCTAGGGTTCGAGTTTCCAGGTGCTAGGGCTAGGGTTCAACTTCTCTATACAGCTGATTAGGGTTCGAGTTTCCAGGTTCTAGGGTTAGGGTTCAACTTCTCTATACAGCTGATTAGGGTTCGAGTTTCCAGGTTCTAGGGTTAGGGTTCAACTTCTCTATACAGCTGTTTTTTTTTTTTTTTTTTTTTTTTTTTTTTCCCTAAGTTTCTTGGAGGGGGAGGGGGAGGGGGAGGGGGAGGGGGGGGGGGGGAGGGGGGGGGGGACTTAGTTATATTTGGGCGGGACTTAGTGTTTTGGGTTGGGTTGGGTTGGGTTGGGTTGGGTTGGGTGGGGTGGGGTGGGGTGGGACTTAGTTATATTTGGGTTGGACTTAGTGTTTTGGGTTGGGTTGGGTTGGGTTGGACTTAGTTATATTTGGGTTGGACTTAGTGTTTTGGGTTGGGTCGGGTTGGGTTGGGTTGGACTTAGTTATATTTGGGTTGGACTTAGTGTTTTGGGTTGGGTTGGACTTAGTTATATTTGGGTTGGACTTAGTGTTTTGGGTTGGGTTGGACTTAGTTATATTTGGGTTGGACTTAGTGTTTTGGGTTGGGTTGGGTGGGACTTAGAGTTTTGGGTTGGGTTGGGTGGGGTTGGACTTAGTGTTTTGGGTTGGGTGGGACTTAGTTATATTTGGGTTGGACTTAGTGTTTGGGTGGGTGGGACTTAGTGTTTTGGGTTGGGTTGGGTGGGGTTAGGGTTAGGGTTAGGGTTAGGGTTAGGTTAGGGTTAGGGTTAGGGTTAGGGTTAGGGTTAGGGTTAGGGTTAGGGTTAGGGTTAGGGTTAGGGTTAGGGTTAGGTTAGGGTTAGGGTTAGGGTTAGGGTTAGGGTTAGGGTTAGGGTTAGGGTTAGGGTTAGGGTTAGGGTTAGGGTTAGGTTATATAGATAAATGCGAAGAGTGCCCCCCCCCGAAGTGCCCCCCCCCCCTTAACTTTTGAACCGTAAGTGCTAGAGCTCCCAAATTTGGTGTGTATACTAATTGGGGGGCGGGCTTTCGATTGCACTAGGTGCCGTCTCTCTAGCGCCACCAGGCGCCGAGTTATGGTATTGCCCCCCCAAATATATGTAATAGTCCTATATGTCTATGTGCTAGGGCTAGGGTTCGAGTTTCCAGGTGCTAGGGCTAGGGCTAGGGTTCGAGTTTCAGGTGCTAGGGCTAGGGCTAGGGTTCGAGTTTCCAGGTGCTAGGGCTAGGGCTAGGGTTCGAGTTTCCAGGTGCTAGGGCTAGGGCTAGGGTTCGAGTTTCCAGGTGCTAGGGCTAGGGTTAGGGTTCGAGTTTCAGGTGCTAGGGCTAGGGCTAGGGTTCGAGTTTCCAGGTGCTAGGGCTAGGGCTAGGGTTCGAGTTTCCAGGTGCTAGGGCTAGGGCTAGGGTTCGAGTTTCCAGGTGCTAGGGCTAGGGCTAGGGTTCGAGTTTCCAGGTGCTAGGGCTAGGGTTCAACTTCTCTATACAGCTGATTAGGGTTCGAGTTTCCAGGTTCTAGGGTTAGGGTTCAACTTCTCTATACAGCTGATTAGGGTTCGAGTTTCCAGGTTCTAGGGTTAGGGTTCAACTTCTCTATACAGCTGTTTTTTTTTTTTTTTTTTTTTTTTTTTTTTTCCCTAAGTTTCTTGGAGGGGGAGGGGGGAGGGGGGAGGGGAGGGGGGGGGACTTAGTTATATTTGGGCGGGACTTAGTGTTTTGGGTTGGGTTGGGTTGGGTTGGGTTGGGTTGGGTGGGGTGGGGTGGGGTGGGACTTAGTTATATTTGGGTTGGACTTAGTGTTTTGGGTTGGGTTGGGTTGGGTTGGACTTAGTTATATTTGGGTTGGACTTAGTGTTTTGGGTTGGGTCGGGTTGGGTTGGGTTGGACTTAGTTATATTTGGGTTGGACTTAGTGTTTTGGGTTGGGTTGGACTTAGTTATATTTGGGTTGGACTTAGTGTTTGGGTTGGGTTGGACTTAGTTATATTTGGGTTGGACTTAGTGTTTAGGGTTGGGTTGGGTGGGACTTAGAGTTTTGGGTTAGGGTTGGGTGGGGTTGGACTTAGTGTTTTGGGTTGGGTGGGACTTAGGTTATATTGGGTTGGACTTAGTGTTAGGGTGGGTTGGGACTTAGGGTTTTGGGTTGGGTTGGGTTAGGGTTAGGGTTAGGGTTAGGGTTAGGGTTAGGGTTAGGGTTAGGGTTAGGGTTAGGGTTAGGGTTAGGGTTAGGGTTAGGGTTTAGGGTTAGGGTTAGGGTTAGGGTTAGGGTTAGGGTTAGGGTTAGGGTTAGGGTTAGGGTTAGGGTTAGGGTTAGGTTAGGGTTAGGGTTAGGGTTAGGGTTAGGGTTAGGGTTAGGGTTAGGGTTAGGGTTAGGGTTAGGGTTAGGGTTAGGGTTAGGGTTAGGGTTAGGGTTAGGGTTAGGGTTAGGGTTAGGGTTAGGGTTAGGGTTAGGGTTAGGGTTAGGGTTAGGGTTAGGGTTAGGGTTAGGGTTAGGGTTAGGGTTAGGGTTAGGGTTAGGGTTAGGGTTAGGGTTAGGGTTAGGGTTAGGGTTAGGGTTAGGGTTAGGGTTAGGGTTAGGGTTAGGGTTAGGGTTAGGGTTAGGGTTAGGGTTAGGGTTAGGGTTAGGGTTAGGGTTAGGGTTAGGGTTAGGGTTAGGGTTAGGGTTAGGGTTAGGGTTAGGGTTAGGGTTAGGGTTAGGGTTAGGGTTAGGGTTAGGGTTAGGGTTAGGGTTAGGGTTAGGGTTAGGGTTAGGGTTAGGGTTAGGGTTAGGGTTAGGGTTAGGGTTAGGGTTAGGGTTAGGGTTAGGGTTAGGGTTAGGGTTAGGGTTAGGGTTAGGGTTAGGGTTAGGGTTAGGGTTAGGGTTAGGGTTAGGGTTAGGGTTAGGGTTAGGGTTAGGGTTAGGGTTAGGGTTAGGGTTAGGGTTAGGGTTAGGGTTAGGGTTAGGGTTAGGGTTAGGGTTAGGGTTAGGGTTAGGGTTAGGGTTAGGGTTAGGGTTAGGGTTAGGGTTAGGGTTAGGGTTAGGGTTAGGGTTAGGGTTAGGGTTAGGGTTAGGGTTAGGGTTAGGGTTAGGGTTAGGGTTAGGGTTAGGGTTAGGGTTAGGGTTAGGGTTAGGGTTAGGGTTAGGGTTAGGGTTAGGGTTAGGGTTAGGGTTAGGGTTAGGGTTAGGGTTAGGGTTAGGGTTAGGGTTAGGGTTAGGGTTAGGGTTAGGGTTAGGGTTAGGGTTAGGGTTAGGGTTAGGGTTAGGGTTAGGGTTAGGGTTAGGGTTAGGGTTAGGGTTAGGGTTAGGGTTAGGGTTAGGGTTAGGGTTAGGGTTAGGGTTAGGGTTAGGGTTAGGGTTAGGGTTAGGGTTAGGGTTAGGGTTAGGGTTAGGGTTAGGGTTAGGGTTAGGGTTAGGGTTAGGGTTAGGGTTAGGGTTAGGGTTAGGGTTAGGGTTAGGGTTAGGGTTAGGGTTAGGGTTAGGGTTAGGGTTAGGGTTAGGGTTAGGGTTAGGGTTAGGGTTAGGGTTAGGGTTAGGGTTAGGGTTAGGGTTAGGGTTAGGGTTAGGGTTAGGGTTAGGGTTAGGGTTAGGGTTAGGGTTAGGGTTAGGGTTAGGGTTAGGGTTAGGGTTAGGGTTAGGGTTAGGGTTAGGGTTAGGGTTAGGGTTAGGGTTAGGGTTAGGGTTAGGGTTAGGGTTAGGGTTAGGGTTAGGGTTAGGGTTAGGGTTAGGGTTAGGGTTAGGGTTAGGGTTAGGGTTAGGGTTAGGGTTAGGGTTAGGGTTAGGGTTAGGGTTAGGGTTAGGGTTAGGGTTAGGGTTAGGGTTAGGGTTAGGGTTAGGGTTAGGGTTAGGGTTAGGGTTAGGGTTAGGGTTAGGGTTAGGGTTAGGGTTAGGGTTAGGGTTAGGGTTAGGGTTAGGGTTAGGGTTAGGGTTAGGGTTAGGGTTAGGGTTAGGGTTAGGGTTAGGGTTAGGGTTAGGGTTAGGGTTAGGGTTAGGGTTAGGGTTAGGGTTAGGGTTAGGGTTAGGGTTAGGGTTAGGGTTAGGGTTAGGGTTAGGGTTAGGGTTAGGGTTAGGGTTAGGGTTAGGGTTAGGGTTAGGGTTAGGGTTAGGGTTAGGGTTAGGGTTAGGGTTAGGGTTAGGGTTAGGGTTAGGGTTAGGGTTAGGGTTAGGGTTAGGGTTAGGGTTAGGGTTAGGGTTAGGGTTAGGGTTAGGGTTAGGGTTAGGGTTAGGGTTAGGGTTAGGGTTAGGGTTAGGGTTAGGGTTAGGGTTAGGGTTAGGGTTAGGGTTAGGGTTAGGGTTAGGGTTAGGGTTAGGGTTAGGGTTAGGGTTAGGGTTAGGGTTAGGGTTAGGGTTAGGGTTAGGGTTAGGGTTAGGGTTAGGGTTAGGGTTAGGGTTAGGGTTAGGGTTAGGGTTAGGGTTAGGGTTAGGGTTAGGGTTAGGGTTAGGGTTAGGGTTAGGGTTAGGGTTAGGGTTAGGGTTAGGGTTAGGGTTAGGGTTAGGGTTAGGGTTAGGGTTAGGGTTAGGGTTAGGGTTAGGGTTAGGGTTAGGGTTAGGGTTAGGGTTAGGGTTAGGGTTAGGGTTAGGGTTAGGGTTAGGGTTAGGGTTAGGGTTAGGGTTAGGGTTAGGGTTAGGGTTAGGGTTAGGGTTAGGGTTAGGGTTAGGGTTAGGGTTAGGGTTAGGGTTAGGGTTAGGGTTAGGGTTAGGGTTAGGGTTAGGGTTAGGGTTAGGGTTAGGGTTAGGGTTAGGGTTAGGGTTAGGGTTAGGGTTAGGGTTAGGGTTAGGGTTAGGGTTAGGGTTAGGGTTAGGGTTAGGGTTAGGGTTAGGGTTAGGGTTAGGGTTAGGGTTAGGGTTAGGGTTAGGGTTAGGGTTAGGGTTAGGGTTAGGGTTAGGGTTAGGGTTAGGGTTAGGGTTAGGGTTAGGGTTAGGGTTAGGGTTAGGGTTAGGGTTAGGGTTAGGGTTAGGGTTAGGGTTAGGGTTAGGGTTAGGGTTAGGGTTAGGGTTAGGGTTAGGGTTAGGGTTAGGGTTAGGGTTAGGGTTAGGGTTAGGGTTAGGGTTAGGGTTAGGGTTAGGGTTAGGGTTAGGGTTAGGGTTAGGGTTAGGGTTAGGGTTAGGGTTAGGGTTAGGGTTAGGGTTAGGGTTAGGGTTAGGGTTAGGGGTTAGGGTTAGGGTTAGGGTTAGGGTTAGGGTTAGGGTTAGGGTTAGGGTTAGGGTTAGGGTTAGGGTTAGGGTTAGGGTTAGGGTTAGGGTTAGGGTTAGGGTTAGGGTTAGGGTTAGGGTTAGGGTTAGGGTTAGGGTTAGGGTTAGGGTTAGGTTGAGGGTAGTAGGCGGGAGGTGGGTGAGGGTTTAGGGTTAGGGTTAGGGGGCGGGGGGTAGGGTGAGGGTGAGGGCGTTGGGGGTGGGAGGGCGGTGAGGGTGGAGGGGAGGCGGGAGGAGGTAGGGGGTGGGTGAGGGTGGGAGGTGTGGGGTGGCGGGGTGGGGGTAGGGTTGTGGGGTGAGGGTTAGGGTGAGGGTGGGGGATAGGGTGGCGGCGGGAGGGGTAGGGTTAGGGTGAGGTGGTAGGGGGAGGGAGTGGGGCGTAGGTGGGAGGGTGGAGGGTAGGGTGAGTGGTGAGGGTGGTAGAGGTTGGGGGAGGGGAGGGGGGAGGTGGGGTGAGTGGTGAAGGGGTGTGGGGGAGGGGAGTGGGGGAGGGGGGGGGGTAGTGGGGTGGGGGGTGAGTGGGGTGGGGGTGGGGGAGGGAGGTTGAGTGGGTAGGGTGAGGGGGGGACGTGGGGCGGGGGGGGGATGGAGTGGAGGGGCGAGGGTGGGTGGGGGGGGAGGGGGAGGCGGGGGATGGGGATGGTGTGGTGGGGGGTCAGTGAGAGGCTGCGCTCGGGGCGGGCGGAGGTGCCGGGCGGGGGGGGGGGGGGGGGGGGGGTGGATGAGAGGTGTGAGGGAGTGTGTGCGTTCACGCTTCACGTACAGTTTAAGTTCCAGAAACAAGTATCCCTGTTCCGTATCCCGAAACGTTCCGTTTCAGATCCCGTTCCCGAATCCGATTCCCGATTCCGCCGTACCCGTATCCCGATTCCCGAATCAGATCCCGGTTCCGTACACCCGTATACCGATAACCGGTCCCGTAACCCGTTCCCGTTCCGATTAAAGATACCGTTACCTAACCGCCGAGACCCGTACCAGTTCCGTTCCCAGAATCCCGTATCCACGTTCCCGTTTATAATTAATGTTATTCCACACGATACCGTTCAAGTCCAGTATCCCGTACCCGAACCGAACCCGATCCCTATCAATTCTCCACGTCCGTTTCAGTTACCGATAACAGTACACGATCCGTTTCCCGTTCACACCGATCACCCGATCCCTTTCCCGATCACCGTTCCCGTTCACGTAACAGTACCAGTTACTTATCCCGTTCCAGTTCACGTATCCGTTCCAGATATCACGTTGCCCGTTCACCGTACGTTCCAGTCCGTACCAGTTACCACGTTAAAGAAACGTTCCGTACAAGTGACCGTTAAAGTTTATCAGTTAAGTTAAAGATCAAGTTCACGATACTCGTTCCCGTTCCGTTCAACAGGATCCCGTTCCCGTTCCGTTCACGTAACAAGTTACGCGTTAACGTTAAAGTTCACTAACCGTAACCCGAACCTGAACCCGATTCACGTACCGTACCCGTTCCGTACCAGTTCCTCCGATATCCCGTACCAGTACCAGATACCCGTTCACGTTCCCGAACCGTACGTTCCCGTATACCAAGTACACGAACCGTTATACCGATACCCGAACCAGTAACCCGGTTCCCGATAACCGACCACAGTTTTCCCGTACACGTAACCCGATACCAAAGATCCAGTTCCGTATCCAGTTCCAGATCACCGTATATTCCCGTTCCAGTACCGTTCCGTACCCGTACCCAGAACCAGATATCCGTACCGAACCCGTTACCGATACCGTGAACCAACGTAACGATTCCCGTACACCTTAACAGATACAGATTCCGATCCACGATCCGTACCCGATCCCGATTCCCGATACCAGATCCGATTCCCGAACCGTTCCCGGATCCGTTCCTAACGATCCGATACCCGTACGATTCACCGTAAACCGATACCGTTCAACGGATACCGTTCACGTACCCGCTACCCGTTCCCGTTAACCGTATACCGTTACAGAACCCAGTAACACGTTCCCGTACACGTTCCCGTATCCAAGATCCCTGATACCGATCCAGATCCGTACCGTTCCGTATCCCGTTACCCTTACCCGATCCCGAACCCGTATCCGTTCACGATACCGTAATAACGATTCCCGTTCCCGAACAGAGACCCGTACCCGTTACGGTTCCAGATTACAGATCCGTAATATATTAGTTCAAGATTACCGTTTCAGTTCTCAGTTCCCGTACGAACA
>JAMKFB010000309.1:5860-15988 GCA_036247105.1 Cirrhinus mrigala
ATTAGCAGCCAGAGCGCCGCCGCTTTATGTGTATGATTATGGTTCATTGATTTGACCATGCAGTAATTTATTAGCTACATCAGAACTCCTTAACTGACTGCGTGTTTTTGTTGTTGTTGTTCCAAAGGTTGTAGTAAATTTCTAGTTACAAAAATTATTGTGTCAACAGTACACACAGAAAAAAAATACTATGATTTATCAAAAGGGTTTTATCATGTTCCAAAGTATGTACCTAGTTACATGACTGACCTACTACAGGTGAGATTTTTCCAATAGCTCTCTTCATATATGTAGTACATAATAATTATCATAAAAATCGATACGCTTTCGAAGGTTTTTTTTTTTTTTTCATGTTGCAAAGGTTATAGTACATTTGCAGTTACAAGACTGACTTACTATAGGTGAGATTTTAACAATATCTCCCTTGCTGTATGTACAGTAAACAAATATTTTCTGAAACAAACAAACAACCAAACAAACAAACAAAAAAACTAGTTGTTTTTTTTATGTTCTAAAGGTTGTAGTATGTTCCTAGTGACCAGACTGACTTTCTACAGGTGTGGTTTTGCCAATATCTCTCTTAATATAACTACAGTAAACAAATGTCTTTTGAAAAATCACAGTAATTAAACAATAGGTTTTCTATGTTCCAAAAGTTGTAGTATGTTCCTAGTGGCAAGACTGACGTACATGTCAGATTTTGAGAAAACCTTTCCTCATATATAGAGTTTTTCTTTTTTCATGTTGCAAAGGTCAGTATATTACGACAGGTGAAATTTTGCTGAAACCACCTTTACTGTACGTACAATGCATATATATGTGTTTAGAATAAAATACTGTAATTCACCAAAATGTTTTTTTGTCTTGTTAAAAGGGTTGTAGTTTGTTCGACCAGACTGACTTACTACAGGAGAGATCTACTTACTGCATGTACATTACACAAATGTTTTGTACAAAAATTACAGTAATTTAGCAACTGATTTTGTTTCATGTTCCAAAGGTTGTAGTACGTTCCAAGATACAAGACTGACATACTACAGGTGAGACAATACCCTCCTTCATATATGTGGAGTACACAATTATTATAAAAAATTACTGTAAGTGCCATTTTTGGATTCCAAAGCTGTATCAAAGCTTTACACAGTAAAGAAGGTATTGGCAAAATCTCACCTGTAGTAAGTCTGTTGTAACTAGAATTGTACTACAAGCTTTGGAACATGAACAAATTGCAGTAGCTTTTTTTCTAAGAATATTTGTGTACTGAATGTGCAGTAAAGGAGGTACTTGTGAAATAGGAAATCGTTAGAATTTTGTCAATTCCGATTCTTTTTGATTCCCACTTTCGATAAAAATCAAGCATATTTATTCTGTTTCTTTTTTGCTAGACATTTAGTTGCAGCTGAATACCATGAACAAAAATCAACAGGCTACATAAAAACAAGATTCATTTAAGAGCTGCGTGACTCTGGATAAATTGGGTTGTTGTTGTTGTTTTTTTAAATGGAAGCTGTGAAGACGTGAAATGTCACTTCAAATCATTTATTATACTACAGTGAATAAAACAGCTTGTGAATATTCAAATTATTTACTTCAGAAAAGACAATAGGCAAACATAAACCGAGCAGCTGGAAACCGATTTGTACTTTTGTTACTTTTAATATAAATTCTTTCAAATAATTTAGGAGATTTTACATTATTTATTCAGGTAGATTCCTTTAAAAAAAAAAAATCAAGCCTTAAAAAGTAAAAAAATATTATGTGTAATAATTGGCGAGTGGAGTCTACACGGCAAGCCACTCCCCTGTACATACGGGTATATAAGATGGCGGCGTGCATTCACTCATTCAGATTTCTGCTTTAGAGCCTTTGCCTTGTACTGAGCGCGCTACAAAGAAAAGAGAAGTGTCTTCCTGCTCGGTTGTGTACCCGACCCCGCCTGCAACGTTGCCCTTTCAGTGAAGCACTGCCTTTGCGGTCCTTCCCTGGGCAATCCAACCTAAAAGAGCAATTTTCTACACGGTTGTTGAGAGTCTCTCGGTGATCCGGGATGTCTTTCTGACCGTATGCTACTGGATGCGGTACCTATCTGACTTCCTTCGACGGGCACGATCTCTGCCTCACGTGTCTGGGATGGGAGGATGAGGATCACGCTGAGGCAGTGCTCATGGATGCTTTGTGCATTCGTTGCGAACGCATGACCATCGCCACGCTTAGTTCTCGCCTCTCTTATATATGAGGCCGCCCTGTGTTCTCGACTAAGCCCAGTTTGACCTGCTCTTAGAGCGCTGGTCAAGGACCAGGGGAGCCTGAGGATTACAGTGTGTGATGTTCCGCCGGCCAAGCCCCCACAGAAGTCACGCACCGCCAAGTATGCCCCCGTCGAGCTGCTGAAACAAGACGCTCGCTTGTCTCACGGCAAGCCTAGTGTCTCTTTTGGCACTCCGGAAGAAGATATAATGTCCATTGCTGCATCAGAGGAGGACTTACCGCTGTCGGAGACTGACGCCGAACTGGCGGCCATGCTCCTCCGGGTGGCCAAGAGCATCGAGCTGGAGGTGCCTAAAGCACCTTCTCCCGAGCGCTCGCGGCTAGATGATTGGTTCCTGGGTGCGAAGGGTGATGTTCCACCTCGCCCCGACCCAGTGCCTTTCTTCCTCAGAGCCGGAATTCGCCATTACGGGATCCAGGGCAGAAGGTAAGTGCAGCTTAGGGTTGTGACGATGAGGAAATTTCCCCACCGGTTAATCGACATGTGACAACACCGGTAATACCGGTATCACCATGGGGGTGGGGGTTTCCTCTTTTCCTCTTTTTTTCTGCTTTTAAATAGCTTATAAATGCGTGCGTATTATACTTTCACTTTCAGTTTTGCGGGAATTGGCAATTCGGCGTCAATTGTTTGAATGGACGACAACGAAACTACAAAAAAAAAAAAAAAAAAAAATCACTGATATTCAACACAGAACTTTTATTAACATAACGAAAAAAAAAACACAACAATGCTACAGGCTGAAAAAAACGTGGAAGTTGGAACCAAACAAATAACAACCATAGAACGTTTATTACGTAGCCTATGTTGGAACGTTTTTAAAACGAATAAGAAAATAAAATAGAAAGATAAATAAATAAATACCTTTGTCAGGCAAAGTTTGCAGATTGCCTCATTAACGTTTTCAGGTTCCCTTTTTGCATTTGGTTTGAACCCAAAATATTGCCAAACAGGCGCTTTTGCATTGCGTTTTGACACTAAATCGTCCGCCATTCTCTTTCTGTAAATTCGACTCCTCTCGTTCTCCCCACGTGATAAATGAAATATGACGCATTGTAGCTATGTTCAGTTTTTAATTATAGTGCATGCTCCCGTCTTAAGCAAATTATTTAGAATTATATTTTCCATTTAATTCAAATAAATATTTAATAAAAAAACGAATACTTAAAAAAAATAAAATAAATGTGGGGACGGTGTCACGGTGGAAAAGTGATGTCACCGGTGTTGTGTCTTAAAACCGGTAACACCGTCAACACCGTCTATCATGGCAAGCCCTAGTGCTGCTCAAAGCAGTCCGGCTTTATTTCAGGGTGCTTCACTCCCAAGGTTTAGCTCCCTTCCCCTCCCGGGCTGCCCCACCACAGATACGTCTACACTGTAAAAAAAAAAATGTTGCCAATACTGAAAAAATCAAGGCAACACATTGCATTCAGATTTTTATGTTTTCCCAACGATTGGTGTCAAATCCAGGTGCCATGAGTAAAAGTCCTCCCCAGTATTTTGTTCCAATCACCTGGATTTGCTAATTAGCACAGTTTTTCAGCCAGGAGGTCCGAGATTGGACCAAGTCATTCCTTTTAAGTCTCAAGCAAGTCTCAAGTAAAATCCCAAGCCCCTAAAGAGTTAAAGTTGATGAGATAACTGAATGATGATTGTGTTAGTGATGAACATCTGCTGTTATTACAGAGGATCAGATGTTGATGTTTTATTGGTTAAAATGATGCCACCATTGTGGAGATCAGTATTTGCTTTAGTTGAGCTCTTCACCATTGACTCGTGGGTTAGATCTATCTCTGTTATAATGCGTATGGTCTTGTAAAGCAGTGAGATCAGAGCTGTATGGTGAGCAGCTAAGTGGTGCTAGGTGATCATCGTAAGCATACCTGAACACCCCCAAAATTTTCTTTTGTAAGGTAAGGTTTTGCATTATCAAATCTGCAAAACTACAGCATAGCGATCTTCAATAAGTCACAGTGAATTCATTTAAAACCTGTATAATGCATATAAACATCTATAGTATTTAGACGCACAGACATCAAGAACCAGCATATGAATCTCAACAATGGTGACAATCAACAAAACGCTTCATGCTGCAATGCATGCTGGGTAACAGCATAGTAATGCACTGCAGTATGAAGAATTATTGTCACCACTGTTGAGGAGCGTATGATAAGTGTTCATGTCTGAAAGCCTGAGCTGACGTAGTTTTTTCTTCCAATATTGAAGCGTTACAGTGACATTCGTTTAATAGGATTTTTTTGTTGCAGTTCTACAATCGCTAGATGTCATTCAGCAAGAGAGTATTTCATGTTGCTGATCTAAATTAGTTGTATATGGTGCGAGCGTGAGCTAATCTGCTGCTGCAAGCTTGTGACTCAGCAATGCACAAATGCTCGCTGTAAAACAGCAGATATTACTCCAAGAGTCAAGAGACAAACTAAAAACCACACTTGACCGCAATGATGGTGGCACTGTGTTTTTTTTCTTTCTCTTCTTTTCTTGGCCAATAAAACATCAACATCTAAACCTCTTAGAATTCTCAATAAGAGATTCTACAGACATGAAATAAAGTCATTCTGGTTAGTAATGAGTGAAGCTGGTGATGCTGTTTGTGGAGATGTTTAATCAGATTTGAGAGATGAAAGTCAGAGATGAGTCAGTTGTAGTTCTTGTGTTTCTCTTTTCTTCAACGATGCTGCTTGTTAACAGCAGATGTTCATCACTAACACAATCATCATTCAGTTATCTCATCAACTTTAACTCTTTAGGGGCTTGGGATTTTACTTGAGACTTGCTTGAGACTTAAAAGGAACGACTTGGTCCAATCTCGGACCTCCTGGCTGAAAAACTGTGCTAATTAGCAAATCCAGGTGATTGGAACAAAATACTGGGGAGGACTTTTACTCATGGCACCTGGATTTGACACCAATCGTTGGGAAAACATAAAAATCTGAATGCAATGTGTTGCCTTGATTTTTTCAGTATTGGCAACATTTTTTTTTTTACAGTGTACTACCGTTCCGTTGATCCCGCTCGCACGCCGACTGGGGGCCTGGCTAGCCCTCCCCAGCCCGTCCTGCTGGTTGATCCGGACGGTACGACTTTTTTTGCGAGGCGCCTGCCCAGGTTCAGGGGCATCCGTTTCACATCTGTCCGGTCGGACATAGATGCCTCTGTCTTGCGTGCAGAGATTGCAGTTCTCCTGGCAAAGGACACAATCAAGCCTGTCCCTCCAACCGAGATGAAGTCGGGTTTCTACAACCCCAACTTCATCGTACCCAAGAAGAGTGGTGGGCTATGACCCATCCTGGACCTCTGAGCGCTGAATCGGTCCCTTCACAGGCTACCGTTCAAGATGCTCACTTCGAAACGCATTCTTTCGTGCGTGCGTCACCAGGATTGGTTTGCAGTCATCGACCTGAAGGACGCGTACTTTCATGTCTCTATTTGACCTCAACACAGACCGTTTCTATGGTTTGCTTTTGAGAATCAGGCATATCAGTACAAAGTCCTCCCCTTTGACCTGTCCCTTGGCCTGTTACCAAACTTGCGGAGAGTGCCCTAGCTCCGCTTTGGGAGCAGGGCATCCGCATCCTCAACTATCTCAACGACTGGCTGATAATAGCTCACTTGCGAGATCTGTTGTGTCAGCAGGGACCTGGTGCTTCGGCACCTCAGCCATTTGGGGCTTCTGGTCAACCGGGAGAAGAGCAATCTCTCCCCTGTGCAGAGCATCTCTTTTCTTGGTATGGAGTTGGATTCGGTCAACATGACGAATGAACGCGTGCAGTCAGTGCTGAACTGTACTCCATATGAGACCGCTGCAACGTGGCTACATGACCAAATCCCGAGATGGGCATGGCACCGTGGGACATTCTGGGTCGGCGTTACCCCGGAATGTCGCCACCTTTTCAGCCCTTGGTAAGACCCTGCGGTCCTACGGGTAGGAGTACCCTTAGGACAGGTGTTGTACATGTAGTAGGCATGTAGTGGTCAACACGGACGCCTCCATGACGGGTTGGGGTGCCGTTTGCAACGGGCAAGCAGCCTCGGGCTCCTTGTGCTGGTTGCGCCTTACTGGCCCACCCGAACCTGGTTTGCCGCCCTCATGCTCTTCGCGACAGCCTCTCCCTGGAGGATTCCCCTGAGGAAGGACCTTCTTTCTCAGGGGATGGGCACCATCTGGCACCCGCACCCCGACCTGTGGAACCTCCACGTGTGGCTCCTGGATGGGACGCGGCAGACTTCGCTGGCCTTCCCCAGGCCGTGGTAGACACTATCACTCAGGCTAGAGCCCCCTCTACGAGGCAGGCCTATGCACTGAAGTGGGGTTTGTTCGTTGATGGGTGTTCCTCTCGCTGAGAGGACCCACAGAGATGTTTGGTCGGAGTGGTGCTTGCCTTCCTGCAAGAAAGGTTGGAGCAGAGGCTGTCCTCCTCCACCCTGAAGGTGTACGTTGCAGCAATTACAGTGTATCACGATCTTTAGGCAAGCATCACTTGATCATCAGGTTCCTGAGAGGTGCTAGGAGGTCGAACCCTCCGAGACCATGTCTCATTCCCTCTTGGGATCTCTCCGTGGTCCTCTTAGGCTTAAGGAGAGCCCCATTCGAGCCACTCGGTTCAGCTGAGCTCAAATTCCTGTCATTGAAGACAGCACTCCTGACCGCACTGGCCTCTATCAAGAGGGTAGGGGACCTGGAAGCATTCTCAGTCAGCGAAGTGTGCCTTGAATTTGGTCCAGCTGACTCTCACGTGACCTTGACACCCAGACCTGGTTATGTGCCCAAGGTTCCCACCACCCCCTTTCGGGATCAGGTGGTGAACCTGCAAGCTCCGCCCTCGGAAGAGGCAGACCCGGCCTTAGCATTGCTGTGTCCCGTTCGCGTCCTGCGAGTTTACGTGGACCATACCCAGAGCTTCAGATGCTCCGAGCAGCTCTTTGTCTGCTTTGGGGGACAGCAGAAAGGGGAATGCTGTCTCCAAGCAGAGGTTGGCCCATTGGGTGGTAGATGCCATCACCTTGGCGTACGAGTCCCAAGGCGAGCCGTGCCCCCCTAGGAGTTAGAGCCCACTCCACTCTGGGTGTCGCCTCCTCCTCTCGAGCAGACATTTGTAGAGCTGCGGGCTGGGCGACACCTAACACCTTCGTAAGGTTTTATAGGTTTTATAACCTTCGCGTAGAACCCGTTTCCTCCCGTGTGTTAATATAACACCAGCTGGTTGGTTCAGGATTGTGGCGTTTTCCATGGGTTGATCCCAAATACGTCACTCGATGTAACGTCGGAGTGAACAACTGAAGGGGAACGTCTAGGTTACATCTGTAACCCTCGTTCCCTGAAGGAGGGAACGGAGACGTTACGTCCCCTTGCCACAATCCTGAACTACGCTGAATGCCGGGTTTTTGGCTCCGCTCCTCAGCAAAAACCTGAATGAGTGGATGCACGCTGCCATCTTATATACCCGTATGTACCGGGGAGTGGCTTGCCGTGCAGGCTGTTCATTGGCCTTTTCTCTTTATCTCAGAGGTGATTGGGCTCCCAAGTACGATCCCAAATACGTCACTCGGCGTAATGTCTCCATTCCCTCCTTCAGGGAATGAGGGTTATATATGTAACCTAGACGTTCTCAGGCCACCGGAATTTCTCCCAGTGCTCCTATTCCGGGCCATTTTCTCAAAATATTATAACTTTAATCTCTTGCTACAACTTAATTCTTGTAATTTTGACTTTTTTCCTTAAAATATTTTGACGTTATTCTTGTATTGCTACAACATTATTCCGTCAAAATATTATCTTAGAATTTTTAATATGGCACTAAAATGTTGTACATAATGCTGCACCTTTATTCTTACAATATGATTTTATTGCTACTTTTATTTCTCTCAACAATATGGCTTCATTCTCATAATTTTGATTTATTTTCTAAATTCTGCAGTGTTTAACTTATCTTGTAGGTGAAGGATTACAAATTTAAGAATCTGTTTAAAATCCCAGTCAACAATTTGATCTCACACTGATCTCACCATGTGGTCACAATGTGACGTAACAGTGAGCTAAAAGTGTAACCTCACAGCGTCCTCAATGTGTGCTCACACTATGATCACAATGTGAAGTCAAAGTGCACTCACTGCACGGAGACTAGGTACCCAGCATACATTGCTGCAGGAAGCTTTTGACTGTCACCATTGTTGAGATTCATCCACTGATTCTTGATGTTTCTCTGTTTTTACATGGCATGGCAGTTTAAAATATTTGACTTATGCTTTTAAATTTCTTCATAAATTACTATACTGTGTAAACAAAGACCTATTATAATTGACTGCATACTGAATCTAGGTGATGATTGTGTTGTTATCATTAATAATCCCTTCTTGGTATTCCTTGCCATAACAAATGTGGTTTACAAACACAGTTACACATCAGTTGTACACAGCAAAATCCCCAGTGTTAATTTAACACTCTGAGTGTGGACACATAAACACTGAAGCAGTGTTAAAGTTAACGAGATAATTAGGTGATTAACAAAGTGATGATTGATCATTATTGAAGACACCTGATGTTAATAAGCAGAATCACCAAAGGAGAAAACCAAAATTTTTAAGCAACCATTATAGTGGTCAGTGTTTGCATTAGTTGGGCTCTTGACCCTTAAATCATCGATATTAGGTCTTGTTTGGCTGCAATTGCTAAGTTATAACAAGCAAAGAGCAAAAGTCAGTAAGATGGCATTGACTGTGCTTGACTTAATCATCATATAGTGACTTGAATATTTGACATAGAATTTCCTTACAGATTGCAAAAAAAACTGTGAACAAAAGATCAATCAGTTTTGCCATAATCAGACAGATGATGAAAAAAAGTTTATCTTAACTTAGACACACAGACATGAAGAATCAGTGTGAGAATCACAACAACGGTTACCATCAAAAAGCGTGTTGTAGCCAATCAGAACTCATCCATGACTCCCATCATGCATTGCGGCATGAATAAATTATGAGAGTTCAGAGTTGATCTGTTTATCTGAATATGCCGTTTGTCACCATTGTTGAGATTCATGGGCTGGTTCTTGATGTCTTTGTGTGCCTAGGTGAATTACTTTTCTTTTTTGAACAGGTTGCAAAAAAAAAACTTTCCAAGATGTATAGGAAGTGCTGGATCTTCTGTGGATTGTCAAGGCAATTACAATAAGCAAAAAAAAAAACTAACTTAGAGATTAGACTCTAGGTGATTTACATCAAACAATGAATATGTTAAAACATAATCAGCTGGTGATTTGAGCTTTTGGCTTGTCTGGCTGTTTCAACTCAAATACAGCAGCCAAACAAAATCTAGTATTAAAGATTTAAGGGTCAAGAGCCCAACTAATGCAAACATTGACCACTATAATGGTTGCTTAAAAATTTTGGTTTTCTCCTTTGGTGATTCTGCTTGTTAACATCAGGTGTCTTCAATAATGATCAATCATCACTTCGTTAATCACCTAATTATATCATTACCTTCAACACTGCTTCAGTGTTAACTTTAACACTGCTTCGGTGTTTATATGTGTCCACACTCAGAGTGTTAAATTAACACTGGGGATTTTGCTGTGTATGTTTGGAGAAGGTTCTTATAACATAAATTTGTTATCTGGGTGTGCACTCATACTGTGAGCTCATCATGTGACACCACTGTGATAGTGTTGAGAAACAGGAAGTAGAATGTCCCCTGGTGACCGATATTTGCAGTGCCTCCTCTCAACCTGCACAACATTTTGAATTCACAATGAGCTCACATATTACTCACACTCTTGAGTATCACACAATGAGAATGATGTGATGTCACTGTGAACATCGCATGATCTCACGTGTTGACTGGG